>VOQK01017894.1:1600-20313 GCA_015052645.1 Benitochromis conjunctus
TATATATATATATATATATAATGTTATGTATAAAAAAGACTTACATCATACATACATCAGTCCACCAGTCTTGGGTCACGTACAATCTATGTGAATCTACAAGAAGCACAACTCAGTACTCAGTGACAACCAACTCAACAATCATTGCTATCCCACTAACAGTACTGCTTAACTGATTGATTGAGTGATTGATTGATTGATTGATTGATTGAAGGTTTGTGTGACATTTGAAAAACAGTGTGGTACATGAGTAAGCTCCAACTATCTGAAAGGTTTCAAAAAAATCAAATGAAGTGAGGACTGAAAAATATGTTTAGGGATGTACTGGCAGAAAATGTTTCAGCTCAGCAAGTCATTGTAATACTGCCCAGCTGTGGTAAACATAAACCATGCAAAAGCATGCCATGATATACACTGCCATACCAAACATTACTTGTTCCCCATGGATTTCACTGTATATATAATACTACTTAGCTTATGTAATGTATTATTCCTCTCAACAGCAGAATGTATGAAAGGTAGAAACTAGTGAGCTATATCAGGGATAGAGCTGTGACACGCTGTTTAATACAGTTGTTTTCTTGGACAAGGTTGCCGTCTAGTGGTGAAAATAAGTACTGCAGGTAAACGCCTGAACAGCCATGTTTACAATGTCTACAGGGGAAGAACACCGCCAATAAATCTGAGCTTTGATATGTTTTTTGTGTCAGTGTCACAAGAGTACTTTGGTCTGTATTAGTCACTATTTTTAATGAACATTTCTTTCCACGTGCCAAACGGGATTGTTGCAACAGTTGCTCAAGGTTGGATGGAAGACTGGGGTCAGTGCTGTGTTTTATGGTTCAGATTTAATACAGATTTTTTTTTTTTTTTACAAGGCTTACTGGGATGAAAAAGTCCAAGAAAGACCTTGTAGGAGATTACAATCATGCTCCTCTTCTTGCGTAATGGAGGCACTCGAGGTTGAACATCTCAGTGACACCATATATTAAATCTGAGGATGAAGCTGTACTCGGTGGTGTTGGTTTAGAGCTGGGCAATAAATAAACATCATTATTTATGTGCTGACACTGGAACAGTATTGTGGACACTGAGCAAAATGTTAAGTTTTCATAAACACGTTTAAGGAATTAGTGAAAATTACAGCAAATATTGTTTACAGTTATCTTAACCAAATAGCCCAGTCCTATGTAGATGTAGCTTTACATATGCTGGTGTTTATTATTCCCGTTTGCAACACGCCATAACAGCAGTGTAAGCGGACTGCACTGTGCTCCCCTGGGATATTATTGTAGACTTGTTTGTTTCCACTTAGAAGTTGGAGCAATTTCCTTGGTTTTCTAGCACCTTGGCACGGCAGAGGTAAACAAACCTAGATATTTCAGTCAAACTAATGTGCAACCACAAGTCCAGGTTAGACAAAAATATAAAGAAGGGAAGAGGGAAGAGGGCTCTCTTTAAAAATAAATAAAAAAAATTTAAAAAAGCTTTGTAACATTACAGCAAAAATGTATAATACTGTAAATCAGTATGCATGTTCTTGTTTAGGTTTTCATGTCTTTGAAAGACAGGGAATCCAATTAATCTTTTTTTGTGGTGGCACAGCCTCGGTCTAAATGTAGGTATGTATGTACTACTGTCACATACTGTATTTGACTTTCCAATTTATACAGTAATAGCCATTTTTCTAGTTTCTACCAGCTATTAATCAAATCAGAGTGCGGAAGAGGGCATTTTCATAAATATGCAAATACAAGGTCACGTCACCAACATCTCTGTTTCACGTCACCTAGGGTAGAGTCTGTAGGCCTCACTGTGGATGGTTAAACTTTATATTGAATTCAATATATTGTGTGTTTTCTTCACATTAGGTTTTACTGGAATGTTCTCACTGCCTCATTGTCCTGTATAAACTGCTGTATAATGTATGCTACACTTATCCCTGTAAGTCCCTGTCTTTGATATTGGCATTTGACCAATGGGCCATCTCTTCGCCTTCGTCTATTAGCGTCACGACCCTTTTGAAACCAGCATAGAGCGCTTTATCTTAACAATTCTCCGATAATTGTGCCATTCAGACATCCTTGCATGGCTATGTAAGGGAAACGAGACCTTTTATCGACACTTTTGATGTTTACATTGTTATACTGTACATCTGTATCAGGACAGGATCGATTCATGATTTTCATGTTTTTGAAAGTTGCTTTTGAGATTTGTTTTTACCAAAACATGTTTTTACCAGTTGTAGATTGTATAAAGACAAATCCTAACACAGACATGTAAAACAACCTTGGCATGCTGCTTAGAAAAGGAGAAAGAAAACAGCAATAGTTACCAACTGAATGGATATTTAAAAATGCAAATAACGAGTTTAATCTGTTTAATCGAAAAAAAAAGTTATATCCATATATGTTTATGCAATAAAATTTTGTTTTGATAGAAAAACTACAGTAACTGTGGTTTATTTTGAAAAATGTGCAAGAGAGTCGAAACAATTCACAAAGATGAAAGCCTCACAGAAAGGTCAAATGTTCATAAATCAGCCGCTTACATTACAGTCATGGGAAAAAGAAAGGACGTCACGACGTCATAATAATACAAAAATCAATTGCACTTTATGAACTAAGCATCAGTTCAAACCAGCGTGAGAACTTCTGTAAAAGCTGAGGTTTGGGGCCTTTTTGCCAGTCAAGGAGGATTCAGGTGTTTGTGAACACAAAGGAGGAAAGATATTGGCAATGATCTTAGAGAAGCAATTGTTTCTGCCTATCAATCTGGGAAGGGTTACCTATAAGAGCAATTCCAAACAATTTGAAGTCCATCATATGACAGTGAGAAAGAAGTGGAAAACAATTGGAAAACATTCAAGACAGCTGGCAATTTTCCAAGAAGTGGGTGCCCGAGGAAATTCCCTCCAAGGTCACACCGTGCAATAGAAATAAAACAGAGAAGCCATATTTCAGCCTTCATAGGCTTCAGTTAGCATGTTAAATGTTAAAGATCATTTGTTTTATTTTATTTTTATGTTCAGATACATAAAACCTTCGAACTGAAAGGTTTTTTTGTATTTTTTTTGTACATATAATTTTTGGCTCAAAGTAAGTTTGTTATCAGAAGCGCTTTCACCTAGTGTTTATAATTTCAAGCTCGGGTTGTTGCTTTGTCACTTGCTATCATCGTTGCAGTGTCATTTCTAAATATCAGGCTTAAAAATAGAATGACAGCACGGTTGGCACTCAGCTCCTCTCATTCCCCACACGACACATAAAGCAACATCCCCGAGTGCCGAAAGCTCACTATGACATCACCTTCATACAAACGCTCTGAGGGAATTAATCTTGGTGGGTGTTACAAACTTTGAGGAACTGCTTCTTAAAACTCGATTTGGCGTGATGCAGTCTGTAATGTCTAGAGGTGAACTAACACGTTAGTCGGCTCGTGTCAGACAGAGGATTCCAGCGGAGCGATGTTGGCATTAACGCTAACACTAAATCATGATAATTAGGGAGCATAGGTCAAACTCAAGTGAGAACAGCCTCGTAGCAGATGCACCCGAACCCCATTAATCGCCAGACAATGAACCAAAGATGCCATTAGGTGGACAAACAAGGCATTATGCTTAGTGTAATGGTCCAGATAGATATTAACATCCTGGCTTAGCTGCAAATCCTTCACTCTGTTATCACCGTGGGTGAAATTAAGGGGTCGGACTTCATAAGTTCATTCCAGTTTGCTTTAAGGTAAAATGTAAGAAATGGAACAAAGAAGTCACTCTGACAATGATTTGCATTTTAAAAAATTCTTTAATATGAGGTATTCACTGCAGATTTGTTCTTTTGAACCTCGAGAGCACATCTAAATGCACAGGCAGCATGAATGTCACCCTACTTTCCCCCTACACTTCTGAGCAAACAGACAATAAACAGCATTCAGTGCATTGAAGGGGAACTATTTCCTCCTAACTTTCTGTCATTTACATATAATGGTGAGTTCTGCACCCCTTTAATATTAAGAAATATCCACAGAGAAAACTGTTTATTTTCCTATGCATCATCAGTGGGGGGTAAATCATATGCAAGTGACTTAAAGGGGGGAAAAATCATTTTCTGTATTAATACTGCTTCGCTGTCACTTGTGTAAAACATGGTATAAGATACCATAAAATACAATAAAGACTCCACTATGTAAACAATTACAATGTTTTTTTTGCATAAAGGCACAACTGTAACAATGTCTTTTTAGTTCAACTAAACACAGGACAACTTTTATTTATGTGGAAAACCCGCACTGCTTTCTGTGTTATAGTTTAACAATAAATAACAGCTAACAGGACAACGTCTTGTTTGACATACTTGTTACAAAATGAAAAACAAAACAAAAAAACATTAGTGTTGGCATACAATAAAATAGTACGTTCAATACTCAATGTCTTTTTGTACCTTTTAAATCAAGTTACAGTGCCATTCACAGATGAAGTGTGAGTGTAGCTGCTGGATCTATGAGTTTCTTGCATTGTTTCCAAAGTATCTTCTGGGGAAGGAAAGGGACTGCTGGAACAGATATAATTAGAGACAGAAGTAGGCAGAGAGGAAAATAGAAAAAGACAGAAGCAGAGAAAGAAAAGTGAAGTTTAGAACTCTGTGTGTGGGTGACTGTAGTCTCGACTGCCTGCTGGGCTCTCACTGGGCTTCATGAAGATACCCTCCATGGCTTTCCACAGACTGTGGTGGCTGGGGCTCGACATGGCATGAACTTCCGTCTGACCGTGGATCGGTCGTCCATACTGCTCCCCCGTCACAGACAGCAGTGCATCAGTGGCTCTGTGACGGAAGCGGACGGCCTCCTCCCGCTTCCATACGGATCCCCCACACTGAACCGTCCACTCATCGAGGTAGTCTCCTTCTCCGTTTTCACCAAACGCACTCACCTCCTGTGAAAAAGGAGAACGAGATCAGAGGTCTGGTGAAAACGGACTAAAGAAGAGGATGAGGTACTTTCTTTTGTGGAAGTTTTTTGGATCCCTACAACAATTCTTCAACATTCCAGACATAAAAAAAAAAAAACCTCCTGATGCTCTTACGCATGCACTGCAGCCTGAACTAGACATTACTGAGCTGTGTGTGGGGATGAAAATATCCAGATCAGTCAGATTACACAATGTTCTTTTACCTGGCAGCCCTCCAAATCCAAATTAAAACAAAGAGGGTCATTTGCTTAATATGTATAAAAAGAATATGTCAAGATTGCTTGAATGCCTTTTAATTGTCTTACATGTGATGTAGTGGATAACATGTTTGCCTGACATGTGAAAGACCATTTGGTTTGAGACGGGCAGAAAACCCAGCCTCAGGTGGTCACGAGCTAGCGTGCTGCTAGTGGCTGTCCCGTGCTCAGATAAATGGGAGGTTTGTGTGAGGAAGGGCATGTGGCATAAACTCTGTGTCAAATCAAACATGGCAACCCATTCGGAAGTAAAGGAACAACTGAAAGTCAGCCCTGTGATGAACTGGTGACCTGACTTGGGTGTATTCTGCCTCTCACCCTATAACATTTGAGATAAGCTTTAACCACACTTAGTGTGTTTTTTCAGGAGTATTTAGTAGAGTGAGAACAAATCTGATGCAGATCATGCAATGTCCTGTCCATATGTGACCAAAGTCCTGCTCTTTGTTGCATCTAAAGCCTCGGTCACACAGACCTAGAAGTCAGTTGTGGAGACTCCTGGCAAACCAAAATCCTTGCGACCTCCAGCAACCACTAGTCCAACTGAAATTCAAATTTTCATCAGTTTGTGGTTAGTGTCGGGGAACACAGTTTCTTTTCCTAGCAACTTGTGGTTGTCAGGGGTTTCCAAGTGGGCTCTAGGCCTGTGTGGCTGTGGTTGCCCCTGTGTGAATGGGGCTGCCCCTGGGACTTGTGCAGTGTGGGATACTGTCTGAATCTAATTTACATGTCTGGATTTTTTATATGAAAAATCCAGATGTGCATCTGTTGACCTGACTGAGGCAAATCATCTGCACAGACTTAAACGGTAGGTACCCCGATGGCACGAGGCATTGCTCGTTGTGGTTGCTGGGGGTCACTGGGCCTGAGAAAGAACGAGATGGTTTTCTGTGTTTTTTTATTCTTTATTCTGTCCTTTGCAGTTTTCCTTCTGCTTAAATACATCTGTTGGCTGTGTTAAACAACTTTCACAGATTTTAGTATTTATCAGTTAATATATCACAACGCCATGTATACCACTTTTTTATCTGGTTTCTTATCTCTTCAACAAAGGTTCGGTGAACTACGTCCCACTCCACTGAATGGTGTACTAGTACTACTCATACCAAATTACTGGGCTTCTGGAGCGAATGACAACTCCCAACAATGAAAAATTGTATATTATGCACTCATAGTCGTCTATGTACATGAAATTATTTACTGTCGTGCTAATTTCACAGTGATATACAGTTGTACTAAAAGCTTAAAGATTAATAAAGGAATGTTTATTCTTGGCTATTGACTGGATTAACTAATCTTTCAATCAGGATTGATCTGGATGAATCAGTCTTGTAACTCACAAAGCAGGCTTTTCCACTAATTTTGAGATTGCTCAACACACAACACATCTAACACACCCAGAGATTTATTGTCCAAGAAAACAGGATATGGCCAGCCACGCCAGACTCTTTTGAGTCCCCATTCAAATGGAAACTGTCCCAGTGCCATACTAATAAAACCGCGCAGTTTTTCATCCACCTACTGGAAAAAATGTTCCGATTATAAGTGAGATTACATGTGCATCAAGTTAAGATAAAAGTGCGATTCTTTACGATTTTGTGGCATTGAACATGTGCCAGCACCCTCTGGGGAAACCATGATTTATTATTGAAGAGATAAGAGGCGTTTTGCAGAACTTGTACTCAATGTAATCTTGTAGTTTGTTCATAACATTTTGTTTTTGAGTAGATTTGTTTTGATATGTGATTTGTATGTACTGTATTGCAATGTTGGTATTTTACAATATTATACATCTCTGGTTTGTCCAAAGTATGAATATTTGTTTCAGTGTCTTGATGCATGTTCAATCATCCAGGTAAGTAAATCCCAAAATGTTCATTCTGTTCATCTGGACGTAGCGTTTTCAGTGGGAGAAACATTTCATCACTCATCCATGTGACTTCTTCAGAGACTGAATATTTGTTGTAAACTGGTTTTATAATTGTTGTAATTTATGAATTTAAGTGATCATTTTAGAATAGGAGATGGTCCGGTTTTCAAATCAGGTAGCGATGTTAAATGTCATTTGGCTTTTTGATGATAGTGTTGAAGTTTCAAGCGGACCTGATTGATAGTATGCAGTGTGACATGTCTAGCCAGGAATCCCAAATTATTTTTTTTTGTACCTGACGAAGGTCACACAGACCGAAACGTAACTCAATAAAAGATTATGATAAGCTGGACAGTGTGTGCAGGTTGTATATTTTTCCACAATATAGAATGAGTTTCACATGCCTGCAGCAGAGCGACAGCTACCTGAGCAGAAATATAAACTAAAATTTCTGTTTTCATAAGGTACGCGTCTTCCAACCCTCTGACACTTTGGTCAGACAGCGTTCTCACACTGTCTCAGGATTTGAGAGTTTTATGCTGACCCGAGGCTGTTTTCCCAGAGAGTTTGCTAAGTATAAAAGCTGCTGTCAACTCAGGGTCACTGCAAAAATTCTACACATTAATAAATGTTACAGCTGTTTATCGCTTCAGTGTTTTAACTTGGCAGATTAGTTTATTCATTATTGCCTAAACTTCCAATCAGCTTTTTTGATTTAGAAGAAAAACAATTTAAGTCCATCTTCTACACACTGACATCCTTCCCCAATTTTTACAAAGAGAAACCTGGTAAATTCCACATGTACCACCAAAGCTCTCAGCTTTTCTCTTGCACTTCTCGCACCACCCACCTGGTTAGATGACAGCGGGGAGGCGAAGAAATGGCTATGCAGGTTACGTCCTGTGTTGACATGAGTGAGGCGAATCGTCTGCCCACACCTAACTGGGGTACCTCTATAGCACAAGGCATCACTGGTCCCGCGAACACTCCAATAGCTGTTGCTGTCTTCTACTGCAGAAACCCCTGTTACAGACTGCTGTCCACTACCTGCCTCAGAGACACAGTCAGCAGAGAACTGTTAAAGATATTAGAGACAGTTAAAACAAAAAAATCAAATTTAATCTAGTATAGAAGGTGATTTAAAAGCAGTCCTCTGTATAACTTATGAACTTTGTGTATCTGATGAAGGTCAGTCTTGTTATAACTACACTAGAGTTTTCAAAACATACAGTAATATATCATGTTATTTCCTTTTGTGATGCATTATTGCATACATTGATGCCAAATGCTGATATTCAGATTAAAACATGCAGGTGCTCTAATAGGAAACAGTAGAGGTGGAGGTATTCACTGGAGACAAAAGGAATGAAGTGTCACGAATGGCAGGGGTGATTTGTGGCAGAAGGATTGCAGCAAGTGCAAAAATGTAAGGTTTAAAAGATGGCAGTGAGACCTGGTATGATGTATGGTTTGGAGAAAGTGACAGTGACAAAAACACAGGAGGCCGAGCTGGAGGCGGCAGAGTTGAAGACGCTCCGATTTTTGCTGGGAGTGACCAAAATGGACAGGATTAAAAATGAATATTTTAGAGGGAGACATGAGGTCAAGCAGTCTGGAGACAACGTTAGAGAGACAAGGCTGAGGACATGCAGAGAGTTTGTGTTACAGGTGAAAAAAGAGTGAGATGGTGGCAGATGATTTGCTGTGATGACCCCTACCCAGAGCTCATGACTGCTGGTGAGGGTAAGGATGCAGATTCACTGGGAAATTGACAGGTTCGCTTTTACACTCAGCTCTCGCTTCATTACAGTGGACTGGTACCACGGGCCCCAATCTCCAGCAATCTCTACCCTCACTTGTAAACAAGACCCCAAGATACTTAAACATCTCCACTTCCTGACCGGGAGTGGGCCTTCCAACCTTTTACAGCTGAGGATCATGGCCTCAGACTCAGAGACGCTGATTCTCATTGCAAGGGCACCAGCTTATTAGAACTGAAGAAGCTTCTCGGATGAGAGGTGAAACGTCTTCAAGCAACTCAAAGAAGTCCAGACGCTTTTTGCTTTTTTCTTTCCAAGCTCCTTAGACTACGATGACCTGGATGACTGAGAACCTTCACAGACAACGTGTTTATTTGTTTCTCCAGCAAACCTTAGAAATTGAGCTGACCTCCTAAAACGTGTCACATTTAACTGCAAACATGATGGAGTTAAGTTGAACATTATGACAAACTCATACTGACACAGTTCATGCCTGAACATTAAAAAGTCAGAATTGTATTTTTATCCAACAATGCAAAATGAGTCATGAAAGAAAATAACGGCAGTTAATGTTAGCTGAAAAAGACGAGTCTTTTTGAATGAAACGATTAGCAAACTTACCGGACCCGTAGCGTACGTCGTGCGAGTGTAGTCTCACGTTGTGCTTTAAATTCAACAGTTTAATGACTGATCCGCAGGTCACAAAGCTCAGTTCCGTGCCAAGCGAGAGCCCAAACACACAGGAAAACAATAAGAAAATGGCCCGTAGAAAGCGTGGCATACCATCACAGTTTAATTTACCCATTCCTTCTTTGTAAAAAAGCCAAGCACATCCAACCGCTGATCCTTCTCAGAGATTTGCATTATTTTTCGCTACGTCATTAATAACGTACAGTATGACAGTGTTGAGTTCGGGAGACAGCGCCTCTAGCGGCTCGGAACGGCAACTGCACTGTATTACTGGGTTTTGGGGTTATTTTAGCGTATTATTTGGCATCTCTGCGCTATATTTCAAATTAGATTTATACTAGGAAATATACCTTAACGACTATAAAAGTTGCCATGTGACGTAGTGTTATTTTAGTTTTTTATGTTTGAATAGTATCGAGGTAAACCGCAGGGGGAGTTACCTTGCTTCGGAAGAAGTTCCCTTACGGCATCCCGGAATTGTCATCACGCCGCTCGTTCTCGGCCATTTTTACAAGTGCAAGCTCCGAAATATAACATACAATACAACTCAGTTGTTACCGTTAATATATTCGGAGTACGCTACCCCACTGAGACGTGTAAGTCAATTTCTTTTATTGCGTTTATCTGCTATGTCTTCACAGCGATGTCTTCTTTTTCAAGTAGTTAGTACTAATGCTGATGGCTGTTGTTGTCTTCCCAGCTAATGCCAGGCTAACACATCGATATGCTAAAGCGTTAACTAGCCAACGTTAAACTGCGAAGTTGGTTTGGAGGCCTTGGTTAATTTATGCAATGGTGAATTTACTTTAGGTACAACGGTGTTTTATTGCCAACACGTTCCAAAGCAACAACGTGTCACCGTTTTACTAGCTGTAATGTTGCTTTCTAGTTTAATAGACGTTTAGCCTCGTTGGTTGCTAGCAAAGACATTAGCTTTAGCTACCGTTATTAACAAAAAATGTTTATACCACGGTCGTTTACTTCTTTAACTTGAAGATATCACCCGGTAACTTACTCTGCCGTTATATTTAAAGCATGCATGCTGTTTGTACGGTAATCACGGCCAGTGTTTTGTATGTGTGCTCGTGTGTACGCATTGCGACATGACTAGGTGAAGTCATTGTTAAAACCCGCTTGTTAAATCTTCCTGGCATTATAACACAGTGCTAGAGAAAAAAAATCATTCAAAGGATCGACTAAAAATATACCCTTTTGTTGCTGTTAACGTTAGGCGTTGTTTGTCAACATTAGACACATTATTTTTTTGTGAAGCTCTCAAAAGGCATCGTTTTCAGGTGTAATCTTTCGCTTTTGTGTGAAAGTCTGGAGCTAGAACCTAATTTCTTTATACTTGACATATCTCAGCATGGTGTGCAGTATATTTATAAATAGTTGAGGAAAACTTTCTACAGTAAATGAACAATATCTGGTAGATATGTCCTCAAGAAATAAGAAAAATAAGCAAACTCCTGACACAGGATATGACAAATGCATCTGGACCTTCAATGATGCCAAAGCATCATCAGAAATTGTCTCAGTAGAATGGTGAAGTACATAAAACTGCCTACTGCCACTGATTTTTGATTCATCACATCATAATCCCTAGATTATGATGTGATGAATCAAAATGTGATTTCTTTTTGTTCAAATTAATATATATAAAGATATCTAGATAAATGGAGGAGGTCAGGAGAATGGTACAGCAGTGGTTCTCTACAGCCATCTATAAAACACAGTGGGAGCTCTATCAGGGTTTGGGGCTACAGTTCAGCCAGTGTTGTTGGGGATCTTGTCAAAATGGATGGAATTATGAAAACAGAAAAGTAATGCCAGATTCTGAAACATTGCTAAATCATCAGAAAAGCATCTGATTTTTAATTTTTCAGAACAACAATGATTTGAAAACACATTGCCAATGCAGTAAAAACATACCTGGATAGAAGAACACACAGTGGAACTCTATCATGCCAGGTTTAGCGAGGTAGCCTTTGTAAAGCCTTCCACATAGCCCACATAAGTGTCTGATATTGTTGCCCACATTTATGCTTGTCTGTAGTAACGTGTTAATTAACACACAGTCGTGTCCCAGTGTTTACATGTGTTACCAGCCCGTAGAAGAAGAAAAAAAAAATACTGGGACTTGTTTTTTACCTTCTGGGTCCACACTCTTTGTTGTGGTCTTTTTTTTTTTTCCTTTTTTTTCTTCAGACGCACGCATATGTGTCTCAGGTTTTTCCACTTCTTCGTATATTCCGTCACATCCATTTAGGTAGTTTCAGCAATCTCCCTCCAGAAATCTGCTGACATTTGGGAGATCTTATATTTATGCTGCTTTTTATCCTTTATACTGTGGCAATTATTGTTATTCTTTCACTGATAATCTTTTTAAAAAGTGCAGCGATAAAGTAGCCGGAAATGCACATTAGGAATCGAAGGTGCTGAACTGGCAATCACAATCGCTGCTGACTGCATCAAACTCGATGTGTAGTAACATTTCTCGGGGGGTGTAAATCAGATTACGTGGAATATTACAGCGTGGGGTTAAAAGGAGTTTCTGTAGATTTCACACTGAAGTCTAAATTAAGCTTTAGAGTTTGCAACCTTCCATGCCAATCATGTAATAGTGGGCTGCATCAAGCTGACGTGTAGCTACATTTCTCGGGAGGTGCAAGTCAGGTTACCTGGAACGTTATGGCGTAGGGTTAAAAGGCATTTCCAGTTATGTCGTAAGTAACAATGCAGATTTCCCACTGAAGCAACATTCTGGCAACAGTCATAGATTGGCCTCCCCAGAGTCTGGACTTCAACATTATTGAAGCAAGGGTTGAAGATCAAGATTTCTGCACAGCACTGTTAAACATTACTATCAAATTGTAATCAATTTAATCACAAATTGATTAATAATCCATAATAATCTGATGAATAATCTATGTAATACAGGAGATGTTATAACATCTTTGGCAGTACATTGAGATATGTAAATTACTATTTAATAGTTTAAAGGAACATTAAGGAACCTTTATATTAAGGATTAAAGTTCTAGTTTTAAACCTTTTCTCAGGAACAGCGGTCATGTCGGACTTTATTGAAAGTGAGGCAGAAGAGTCGGAGGAGGAGTTTGAGGAGAAGGACTTAAAACCTAAGAAGAACCAGAGGTTTTTGGAAGAAGATGGTAAGGTCTGATTTCTTCAACTTTGGGAGTGTGTGTTGAAGTTGTATGGCATGTGGACCCCTCATCTGTCATTTCTCAGCAGATGAAGAGGAAGAAGAGGATAACCCAGAAGACCAGGATGAGAAAGGGAATTTACGTGGCTTCATTGATGATGGAGAAGAAGTAGAAGAGGAGGAAGAAGCAGAAAAAAGTGGAAGTGGAGGGGGGAGTGATTCAGAGGAGGAAGTGAGGCGTCGACATAAAAAAAAGCGCAGTAAGTTCACCTGGTGTTTTTAAAGGATTCTTACATCTGTCTATATCTGTCTAACCTGACTAGTCAATGGAGTGAAAGCACTCATGCCCCATTAATATGCCATATCACAACTCATTAGTGAGTGGAAGATGGTCTTTGTTACTTCAGTCTTGCAGCCATGTTGGTACCCTACTAAATCGTCATTTTGAATCCTGTAAGTAATGTATTGAAGGAGAACCATAAGGCCACAGTATACCCACAGCTTTGGTCACTCGGTTAGGAACGTCATGTCACAACCACATCCATTTATCCATTATGGCACAAGTAGCAGCGCAGTATTCTCCTTAATAATAGGTGTTGCCGCTCAGGCAGTACTTCCAACCATTAGAAATGGTGACTTGCAACAGCAGGTGTGATGTTGGTTTTATCCTATGGTGCTGTTTGCCAGCCACCACATGGCACGTTTAATGGGACCTTAACGTTCGTGCCAGTGGTTTCCAGGACAGAAAAGCTGTATGTATTAAATCACTAATCAAGTCTGTTCCAAAGTGCTTTCAAAGCTTTAGTGACTTTGCCCACAACAGAGTTTTGAAGTTGTTGGGTTTTTTTTTCTTGCTACGAATACACAAATTTACCCAATATTGCGGCTTCATTAACAGGTTAATCTAGAGTACCAACACCAGAACAAATGATATGCTGATTCGAGTTGTAGGTACAATAAGGCCAGAAAAGTGAGAACATTTGACTATATTTTTTCTACGGTAATGAGTTGACACTCCTGCCCTATTATAAATGCTTTTTTTGTATTTCTGTCTTTCTTTTCTGAGACCTAATGTAGTCTGTATAAACATGTTGCTTGATTGATTATGAATCATTTTGCTCAGTTGCTTGAGAAGTACACATTAAATCTGTCAATATATTGAAGGTTACTGCAAAAATTAAGTAGTAGAAAAATGTTAAATGAGGTTCTTATTTTTGGAAAAGTGGTACCTTTTACTTTGGTGGTTGAGCAGAGAGCATTAATAGATTTTCAGATATATCATTTTCAATGATGTTCTTAGCATAATATTAAGTCTCTGAAATTCTGACGTCTATTCTGGCAGAAAAGTAAAAACTTTTACAAATCCAGAATAAACAAAGTATATGCTATCACATCTTAACTGAAAACTGACCCCATATTCGCATTTTTACAGGTACCTCAGTCAATAGTGTATTTCTAATATAATGCAGATTTAGTTAATGAGGCAACTGTTTTCTTATACTGTAGTTACAGGTTTGTAACCTTTTGCACCAGATTGTCTGGACAGTAGAATTTAAAGTCAGAGGAAAATATATTTCTAAATAATGAGAGCTGACCTTAAAAACAGATTCCAGGCATCTGATTCCAGGCCACATGTTGCATTCTTCACATTTAGCTCCATGTGGTGTGGATCCAGATGCATCCCTGTGTTAACCCAGGTGGATCAAGTTTGATGTGATGCTAGTTCTCTGCTGGTGTGGTTTACAATTATCATTCATATTGTCCATTTTTAAAGAAAGTAAAGGTTTAACACAGATGAGTTATTTGCAGTTCTCATAGAAAGTGACAAATTGGGATTTTAGTGACTCTGGTGTTAACGTGCCAAGTAAATCTTTATATCTACATTAAAAAAAAATTTCCAGCCTTGTATTTAAACACTGGAATAGAAATGTTTTTACAGTTGTGGTTTCTCTTGAAGTCGTTTCCTCTGTTTAAGACTTTTCACCTTTGCAGGCTACGATGACTACCTGGATGATGACGACCTTGACCTAATTGAGGAAAACTTGGGTGTCAAAGTGAAAAGGAGGGTACGTTCCTGTCTACATTTTTATTTTTACCCTGACAATTTCAAGTCACCTTTGTACACTTGAAAGAGTTGAATCCACCTGAACTGACTTGTCTTGAATCACAGAAGAAGAAATATGACCGTGTAAAAACGCTGGATGATGATGAAGATGATGACGAGAAGGACTTGATCGCAGATGAGATCTTTTATCCAGATGGTGAGGGGGAGCTGGAGGAAGGCGAGGCTGTTGATGAACCTCTGCAACAACCTGATGATGATGAAGAAGGAGAGGATGAAGAATCAGGTTGGAGTCTTAAAAAATAATGAGAAAGTAACACTTTTTTTTTTTTTTAGATGTTCTGTTGGATTGGGCTGTTGGGTTGTAAGTTTGCGCTTTTCTTCCACAGATATCGATGATTTCATTGTGGATGATGATGGCCAGCCCATCACCAAAAAGAGGGGCAAGAAGTTCTCAGGATACACTGATGCGTGAGTGTTGGAGTTTATGCTGAAGATCTTTGAGTGATTTAGTCCTTCTTCTTTTTTTTTATCAAGATAATTTAGTGCAGAGTAATGCACTTTTCTATTTTTTCCTTTACATTCTGTTACCTTTTCCTCAAGTGTCCATCAGTGTGAAATATTTAATCAAACTAAACACAAAATAAAAAGTCACAAGCTCTCTCTCTCTCTCTCTCTCTCTCTCTCTCTCTCCCCCCACAGAGCCCTCCAGGAGGCTCAGGAGATTTTTGGTGGCGACTTTGACTTTGCTGACTTTGATGCCGATGCTTATGACCAGGGTGAGGAGGAGGAAGAGGATCAAGATGAAGAGGGCTGGGACCGACCTAAGAAGCAAACTAAGAGGAGGCTGGGGAGGAAAAGCATTTTTGAGATCTACGAGCCAAGTGAGCTTGAAAGTAGTCACATGACTGACCAGGACAATGAGATCCGCTCTACAGACATGCCTGAGCGGTTCCAGGTATGTGTTTGGGGGTTAATTTATTGCAAACGTACTAATTCTGTGTGTACCTGAGGCTGCTTTCCTAACTTTGCTCGTTTTCTGCCTTGTAGCTGCGAGCTATTCCTGTCAAACCTGCTGAGGATGATGAGCTGGAAGAGGAAGCAGAATGGATCTTCAGACATGGGTTTTCCACTCTTACAATCTCAATGCAGGTAGAGCCTTCTTGCCCCGTGCCATACATATAGTACTGTGCAAAAGTATTGAGCCACTCATTTCTTTAGATTTGTCTTGCGCAATAGTTCTCCAGGTTTTCTGAAGGTCTTTTAAAGGCTTTCTTTGGTCTTTGACTACTTTTTCACTCATTTTCAGTCCAGTCGTTGTACCTCATCATTTTCACGGGAATGTTATTTTTGTTTTGTTTAAGCTACTTAACACTGACCTATGAATCATTCAAGCATAAAAAAAGCACATAACTCAAGGAGTCAACCAGTGTTTTACACATAATAGACAACTTGGCAAAGAGCCAATTATAAATTGTATTTTCTTACATTTTGTTACTTGCAGACTGTGGCAATAACACATCATTTGTTCTCATTTCCTTTACTGAATTTCCCCAAAATGATACCACAGTTTAACAGCCATAAAATAGTATATTTGCACCAAGGTGATTTCCAAAGAGCTTATAGCTGAAAATGTGGCAAATCTTGGCATGGTGTGCCATTTGTTCTGAAGGACAGAAGAACTGTCTATAGCAGATTAACAATGTGTGAAAGTCATGTCCTTAAGAGATGGGAAAAAACAGCAGATACTTCATACAGGAGCTCAGATAACAGATGCATAGTTTCCTGAAGTCTCACTGAAATATTTTTTATACCTTTAACAGGAAAGCACAGATTATCTAGACAGGGGCACAACCACAAACTTCAGCAGAAAAGGTCCCAGCACAATTGCCAAGATCAAAGAGGCCCTCAACTTCATGAGGAATCAACAGTTTGAGGTAGAGTGAGCTGCATATCCTTTTCAAGATACTAATAGCTTGTCGGTATTACTTTAATATGAGTAAAATATGTGACACTGTAAAGAGTTCTTGTATATCCCCCCCAGGTTCCTTTTATAGCTTTCTACAGGAAAGAATATGTTGAACCAGAGCTCAACATCAATGACCTGTGGAAGGTGTGGCAGTGGGATGAAAAGGTATAATTGCTTTGTCAAATAAGAAATGGATACAGACTAATCCATCAGTTTATCTTGCTTCCAATATCTGCATTTAAAAAGACATTTCTGGTTTCTTGATTTTAATATTTCCCTCTTCCACTCACCAGTGGACTCAGTTGAAGACCCGGAAGCAGAACCTGACACGTCTGTTTCAGAAAATGCAGTCCTATCAGTTTGAGCAGATCTCTGCTGACCCTGACAAACCTTTGGCTGATGGTATTCGTCCTCTGGACACTACTGACATGGAGAGGTATGTCTTCATAGCACTACTGAGCCTACTGGTGAAAAGTAGGCAAGAAAGGTTATTTTTTATTTTTTGAATTTCTCCTCTGATAATCTGTTTTGTTCTTTTTAAAGGCTGAAGGATGTACAGACTCTTGAAGAGCTGGGCGATGTCTACAATCACTTTTTGCTTTACTACGGACGAGACATCCCCAAGATGCAGAATGCTGCCAAAGCCAACAAGAAGAGGCTCAAGAAAATCAAAGAAGTGTCAGAAGATGGTAAGAGTAATGTGGTTCATTAAATAATGGATAGATTTTGTGGATTTAAAAATAGTCTTTATTTAAAAACTTTTCTCCACTGCTCTCTCTTTAGGAGATGAGGAGGAATTAGAGGTAGAAGAAGAAGAAGAGCAGAAAGGACCTGATCTCAAGTTGGCATCCCGTAGGGATATGTACAGCATCTGCCAGAGCGTGGGACTTGGTTAGTCTCCCTTTCTGCTTTGGAAAATGTAATCTCAGTGGTTAAGGAGGATTACTACCTCTTTTCTACTTTCTTTCTCTGTGCAGATGGCTTGGCTAAAAAGTTTGGTTTAACTCCAGAGCAATTTGGAGAAAATCTGAGGGACAGTTACCAACGTCACGAGACAGAGCAGTTCCCTGCTGAGCCTGTAGAGCTGGCCAAAGATTATGTTTGCAGTCAGTTCTCTACTCCAGAGGCAGTTCTGGAGGGAACTAGGTACATGGTAGCTATGCAGATCGCTCGGGAACCTCTGGTCAGACATGTTCTCCGACAGACCTTTCAGGAGAGAGCCAAGGTTAACATCAAACCTACAAAAAAGGGCAAAAAGGTATACAGCTATTTAAAAGTATTTGGGGGGAAAAAATAGACATATAAACCTTCCCCTTTCTAACCCTGCCTTTCTTTCTCCCTGTAGGAGGTAGACGAAGCTCACTTTGCCTACTCTTTCAAGTATCTTAAGAACAAGCCTGTAAAAGAACTGAATGGGGATCAGTTTTTGAAGATGTGCCTTGCAGAGGATGAGGGGTTACTTACCATTGATATCTGCATAGACCTTATAGGAGTTAAAGGGTAAGTAAAGTGATGTTTTTAGTGCATATGAATAAAAATCTTTGGAGCATTCTGGTGTGCTTAGCTGCAGAAGCTGAAACGCATAGGAATGTGCTTTAAACGTTAATCGTTTGAAATAATTATTTGTAGCTTAATGGCAACTGTTTGGTGTGAAGTACAACCACTAAGCACAAGGCAGTACCCCTATTAACATTAGACCCACTGGGCAAACATGAGTGCAGTATAGCATGGTCCAAAGTCTCTGGCACCTTTGTGTGTGTTTTAGTTTTAGACTTGATGATTAAGCTCATTAATGTTTAGATTTATTTCACCAGTTGAGGAGAATCATGAAAAAGCATCATCATAAAACATCCTTCTTACAATTCCTGTCAGTTTTGTAATTACTGAGCATTGCTTGTCCTTTTGGACATTTATCAAACACAGGTTCTGATGTGACTTAATGTTGTCCC
Source organism: Benitochromis conjunctus (assembly GCA_015052645.1). Taxonomy (NCBI): domain Eukaryota; kingdom Metazoa; phylum Chordata; class Actinopteri; order Cichliformes; family Cichlidae; genus Benitochromis; species Benitochromis conjunctus. Next base: position 20,289 of record VOQK01017894.1, read on the forward strand.
ATTTTTAGAGCCTGCACAGAAACAT
>VOQK01017898.1:16393-28094 GCA_015052645.1 Benitochromis conjunctus
AAATAAATAAAAAGCATCAAATAAAATACAATATTTCAGTTCACATCTTGATAAATATATTCCAGGGTGACCTTTTCTAGTTGCAATGGTTGCTTCTCAGTGAAAACTACAAATATTTACTGAGGGATTTCAAAATCTGCAGTTGTGAGGAGATGTTTTGTGTGGAGACTCCGATGAAGAGCAACAGTGTCAATTTATGAAAAGTTAGCCCCCTTCCAGCTGATCAAAAGACAGACTTTTTTTTTTTTTTTTGCAGCTGAGAGATAAGCAAGTGTAATATTTGCTTAAATATAGAACTTTTTGTGCTCTGCAGTCTTAGCTGAGTGTCGTGACATGCTACGATTCAGCTGTCAGTGCAGTGGTAGGAATGTTGTTATTGTTGCACTGGGAAGAGTTTGAAATTTTGACCTAATGCGGGGAGAGTTGGAGATCCCCCCTGAGGGAGGCATAAACGTCTGTGCAAATATTTCAGCCTGGACCAGCGTGGCGGATGGATCGAACAACATGCTGACGCGAGCAAACCACAGACCCACTAGCACGGCCGAAAATGTCAAAGAGATGAGAGTAAGCCTGAAAAGATGCAAACTTCTGTAAGTGCTTCCTATAAGGCAAACATTAAGGCTAAAAATAAATATCTGGGGCTCACAGCATGGACAGATCACTGTTCTGATCATTTCAATGTTTATGCGAGCTGGTAATTATTTTCATTAATGATATCTTAAAGCTAATGAGTTTTAATAAATTAAATAGCTTTAAAGTAATAAGATCAATGTTTACTGATGCGTGATGTTTTCTTTTTTATCTAGCAGAATACAGTTCAACATTAAAAATCTGGATTAGACTGGATTAAAATAAAATATACACTTATTTGTCCCCCAGAGAAAGAAAATTGCCAGTAACGGGATACATAGTGGAAGGGAATGACAGCTGCTCATACACAATGATTTATAGCCTCCTAAAAAACCTCACTACGCCTCTATTTCCTGTTCAAAGAGAATAGCATTAAAGCTGATGAAGGTGGAGAGGAGATGTATTCTGCAGGGCATTAGTCTCTCCAACTTGAAAGTGAAGGCGTGTCTGGCATATTCTCACTGTTTATGAAATGCCAGGCGTCACTTTGACCTCAGCATTTTGCAGATTTTTAGTTGGGTTTGCACATGCTGTTTGCAGCTACCTAACCCTTTCCTAACCTACAAACGTACTATCATTTGGTTGCAGGCTTTCAGTGCAGGACATTTTCTTCTTTTTCTTTTTCTTCTTCTACTTCTACTTTTTATTTTCCTGCAGAAGCACCTGCTTAAACCGGCCCACTGCAGTCCACTGAGCTTCCTGTCATTTCCTTTCAAAACAGGAGGATGTGATGTGAGGATGTGAGTGCTGTGGTCAGGTCCCCGGTGAGCTCTCCTTGCAGAGCAATGGTGTGAGAGATGGCTCCATGACAATGCTGCTTCCTGGCAAAGTTTATTTTCTTTTTTCTTTTTTTTTTCGGTGCCTGGGAGGAAATTGGCTGCTTAACACCGGTTTACAGGCTGCAGAGAGGTTAGACATTGCAAAGATGGCCTGAGTGCGATAATGTGCTGGAACCACTGTGCTGGTCTCGTCTGTGGTGGAGGTCTCCATGCCAACCGCTGCACACTGGGTACAATACAACTGTGCCTCCAAGGTCTGGGAGGGTATTTTAAGATCTCGTAACATATGCCCGTTTTGTTCCTGTGGTGTTGTTAATATTTATTACAACACCTTCATTTAGCCCTTTGCTGCGGCGTGAAGAAGATGATTTCAGACAGCCTCATTTTTCACTTCTCCACCAGAGCTGCTGCACTACACATCGAGGCAAGTGTAAGTTTATAGGAGTTACATTTTCAGTGGAGTACGAGCTGATTTTTATTTTATGCTCAGCAGTTTTCTACAATTCCTTTTCAAGATGAAGCCTCTGGAAACTACCAGCTGTACCAGCCCTACTTTTCACTTTTTATACAACCTCTCCACTTTCTCATCCTCCTTTTTTTTTTCCTCTCCCTCAGCACCGGGGGAAGATGAAGCACTCGAGTTTGCTAGAATCTGTTTCCCAGCAGCGGCCCGAGCTTTAAGATGGATCGAGGGGATTTGCATGGGGCGGGGTGGAGAGTTAGTATGAGATGTGAGAGAGAACAGGAGAAATGGTATTGCTGAGGCGCAGCAAATGAGGGCTGTAGAGAGGAGAGGAGGGGTAGGAGGAGTGAAAAGGGGGCACACTCACACAGATCTGAAAACAACAGTCCTGTCCTATGCCCGGAGGACAGACGCTGCCATCTACTTAGGCTGAGAGTGAGAGGGGAAGAGGGAGGATTGACTTTTACCTGATGTAGAAGCTGCACTCACCCCTCGCCACCCCTCTCTTCTACCCAGCCTGTCTGGAGCCGCAGAGGACTGTCAGGCTGTACAGACGAAGCACAAGATCAGAGTGCTGGCAGAGCAAGTGTGCCTACAGCTCTGCATTACCTGCTTTACCACCCTGCAATCGCTCTCTCGCCCCACATGCACACATTCACAGAACTTTCTCGCGCGCGCGAACACTTACATGCTGACAAGCAGGCAGGCAGGCACACATACACACCCCCCTCCCATTATTATCTGTGCGGCGAGCAGTTCTGCTCATATTGGTGCGAGCAGCGAGGGGCTGCATTTTGCTCCTCAGCAGCAGCAGCAGCAGCAGCAGCAGCAACAGCAGTAACAACACAGGACGGGTCCAGAGAAGAGCAGTCACCACCAGAGATCAAACAGCAGCTGCTCCAACTGAAGGCAAGCTCCTTGTCTCTTGTTCTCCTCATTCTCTTTCCTTCTTTTTCCCATCTGGATGTGACGCAGTGATGCTGACCCTCTCTTTCCCCATTCTCTCCCCCCACTCTCTTTCTCCTCAGCAGCGTGTGCCAGTGGGACAGCCATGGAGGACACCCTCACCTGCAGCCATGCCACTTTCTCCCAGGTGTTTGGACGCCAGGGACAGCTCATGCAAGCCAGTGAGTCTCACTCCCTCTACATCTTCATCCCCCCCAACCCCCCAAAATCTTTAATTACATGCATGCCTCACATGTCAGCGTAACTGATCTCCACCCTCAGCAATTCCACACGATCGCATCCTCAGTCTTACCGCTGTTTTAATTCATCTGACCCTTGGAGGCGCATCAACGAGATTGCATTATCACGGCTTAAATCTTGCACAAAGCACAGAGTTTGCAAAGAGATGACAGCAAAAACAAAAGTGGGTTATCTTTTCACACGTGTGCGCTTATGTTAAAGGAAAGAAGCAATCTTATATTTTTCCTTTTTTTTCATCCTTGACTAACTGTGTGTGATTGTCATCGTGGTGTGCCCAAGTTTCTGAGGAGCAGGATTAACTTGTGCAGCACTGTGTTATAAGGAGGTGGCTTGAAAAGCTTTTTGGACAGCACGCGGGATTAACCCGGGGCTGTGGCTCAGCTGTGTTGGGAGTTACACTTTGCTAAAAGAGCGCTTTAGAGGTACTTGAACACAAAGATAAACTGGAAACTGACAGCTATCAGCAGATATGGATGCATATTTTTCAGCACAGTATTATTCACAGTATGATTGAAACTGAATTTGTCAGGGTGAGACACTATTTGAGGAGCTCTCATAGCTCAGACTGATGGCTAAATTATTAAAAAGGGAATCTATCAAGATTTTCAGGGGTGCAGACACACCGAACGCAACCTTGGAGCGCTGCATATAAAGCATACTCAAGTGATATCTTATTATGTAACGCACATGGTCAGAATACTTATTTTCCCCAAGAGGAAAAATAGAGCAGAGATTGACTTGTCTCCACAATCAAAGTGTCAGCTGCATCCTCCCTCAACTGGCGTGGTATTTCTCCTCATGGAGTCATGCAGCGAGAACTTAGTCAACGCCTTTGATGCCTTCGCTCGGCCTTAAATGCAAAGCGATTCTTCACACGGTGTTATGAAGGATAATGAGGAGAGCCCGGGCGGATTTCAAAACAGATGTGCCTTTATCCTACGTATTGAGTTTGTCACATCAATTTTAAATGCCTTTGTTTCTCGTCATTACCACCTGCAGAGAGGGGCGTCTGATTATCGTTTCAAAGCAAGTGTTATTAACACGAGCGCAGCTAAGACAGCACTTAGTGGAGCTAATAATGGAAACACATCAGTCATTTCCCTGTGCTGTAAAATTCATGCTTCTTGACACGTGTTACTTAGTTAGGCTGTGTTGCAGGAGTTCATCTGCTGGGATTTTTGAATCATGGAGTTATTTGGGAAGATAAATATGCAGATTCGGTGCAGTGAATTGTAGTTGTCTTTACACGAGAGCACTCTTTTATAAATAATGCACTTTGTTTGAATGCATCCATGGGCTTGCGTTGATAAGAGCATATTACTGTTGAAGAAGTTGCAGGGTTTCGATTAACATTTTACTTCAGACGGGCAGGATGCTGAAAGCATCTTCACTAAATGAGCTGCTGGTCGTCTCTCTGGTTTCTGGTTTTTATGGCAAGCAGAGAATGCACTGGATTAGTGTGCAAACAGTGTGCGCAAAACGCAGGATACATCCAACATATAATGACAGCTACATGTGTATGCAGATGCAAATGTATGAAAAATACAAATGCTTCATAGCCCCGAATGAGTAGATTATCTGGAGGGCATCTCAGTATCAAAGGATGTAAACAAGGAGAGGGTGTGTCGGTGCTGAAGAGTTGTATCACACTGAATCATGGATGACAGCAAGGCAAAAAAACCTTCATAATAAAATTCTGTATTTTTTTTTTTCCATCATCAGAATACACAGTGGAAAAAATGAATTATAAAAAGCAGATAATATTGTGTTGTAGTACATGGCGGTGGATCTCAGCCTTGTTATCATGCAGCATGTATAAAGTCAACTTATTAGCATGTAATCTGCCAAAGCCTTCGCATACACTGGCTGGCATGCAAAGATATGAAAAGATGAAATGTTTTTGATGTACTTTGTTTCAAATATTAGTTTACTATTAACAATTTACCAGTGACTCATGAATCACTAATCATTCAAGACTTCTCCATGAATAGCTACTTTTGGCTGCTTATTAACAAAGGGCCGCCACAGCAGGTAACGCCACCTGTTCGTTTTGGCACATTATTATTTTTTCTTACGCCCGATGCCCTTCCTGATGCAACCCCAAAGGGATTTGTGTCACCTCCGAGGATTTAACAGGGATCTGTGACTTGCTAGTTGAATGTGTAAACCACTTCACTATGAATAAATAAACACTATCACACAATGTGGAAACACTGATTGATGGGATATTTCATAATTCGCGGGGATAGTGTTACCTTTGTGAGCATCTTAAAACTTTGACTCATTAAGATTTGTAAGGCAGGTCAAGATTTGGCATTAGATATTTCAGATAAAAGCTCATAAATTCTCTGACTCTGTAAACCTGAAAAGCCTGGAAACGCTCAACAACCTTTCCATATAAAAATGCAGCTTCTCGGCAGCCACTATATAAGAAGGCTATAAAAAGATATCAAAGTGCCTCCAGCCTGCAATTGCCACTGCCTGAAATGCCATTAATGCAAGTGAAAGTCACTATGAGGATCTGAAAGAACAAGAAGACTTCACGTCTGCTGGGCAGAAAATAGAAGCCACCCGTGAGTGTGAAGCAGCTGTACCGAGGTTTAGCTGACGCAGCAGCGTTGTTGTATCATTCCACTGTGCAGTGTTGGTGCACAAACATCACAGAGGGAAACGCTACCTACATCCTCATCACAGAAATCAAATGCTGAAATCTGTAAAGCAACATTTTTTTGGAAGTAACTTTGTCGACAATTTTAATTAAAACTAAACTCTGTGATGACGATCACCAAAGGTTTGCTCAGAGAGAAAAGGTGAAGATGCCAATTAATAAGCATGGGATTGGAAATAATTAGAAGCACATTGCAGTGATATAGCAGCACATTTTTCTGACAAATATCATGCAGTCAGATGCATAAATATTACAAAAGATGGATGTAGCCACTTTGATGTCAGGCATTTTGAAGTTTCAGTTTTTGTGATGCCAAAAGTCACTTTATACACACGAAAGGGTGGAGTGCTACGTTATCATCTATCTGCTTTTATAACAAGTGTTAGTGCAATCAACAGTATCTGCTAATTAGTGACAAATAACAGAATAATTTCAATTTTTAAAACTGAAGCACAAACTTTTTTGTTATCATGGTGAAATTGTCCAGATAAGCCAAAAAGTCGGTCATTTGTAAATACAAGTCTGTGGAGATTCAATCCATTTGGCATCCCAAATGCTTCAAGTGGCACCTAGACGAACTGCAGTTTTTGCTACTTGCTGTGCTGACTTCATTTTTCAGCTCTGGAGGCTGTTTTTGCCCCTGATCTTTCTATCTGCAACTAAAAAAAACCCTGAAAAAAACATTTTCTGTGCCATTCACAAAAATTTCACAAATTTCAGGTGTTTCAATCTTGAAATGTCATTAGTCGGGCTAACTTCTAACCCTAACCTTCATTTTGAATTAGTAAGTCGAAATTTCAGGCTAAAGCCGCCAAATTTTCGACTTGGCGAATTCTTCTTTCTTTTCTTTTTCCAGTGCGAGAAACAAGCTTTCATAGGTTTTCCTTTTGCTGCAAGCAGAGACTTTTAACAGCTCTCATACATTCCTTCCTGAACATTGCTAAAAATTTGTGGTTACATCTCAACATGTTATCCAAGGTGTTCTGATCATGTACTAGTTTTTTCAATTTCTTAAATGAAGGCACAAATATTTGAAGAAAGGATGATGCTTAACATCTGCTGTACAGGCTATATTTGATTTCACCTCTAAAATCAGCAAATCTCTCATAGCTTGAGCCATATTCTCTTTCCAATTGATGTTGTTTTAATACTGTGACCTGAACAGATGTAAATAAATGAGAGTATTTTACAGCCACACACAACAAGAAATATGTTCTTTCTTCTTCTTTCTTTGTTTCCTTTCTCAGTTTCACTCAGCTCATTTTGACCATGACAAGTCTCACGAGTTTGGTATGATGTGTTTCCACTATCCAGTTCTACTTGATTGGGCTTCAATGAATGGGTTAATTGTCAGAGTGGGTACAATTACAAGAGAGACTAATCTAACGGATATGCAAATCACAGTTCCAGGCTGTTGTCTTTTGTTGTAATGAGCTGGATTTGGCTAAATGCATAGTGATTTTTTCATAGAAAAAAAAAAAAAAGATAAAATGACATCCTGTGAGAAAAGAGTTCTTGGATGACGAACAAGAGCTGTTAGTATACAAGTACAGCAGGATTGTAAAATTAGGTGTTTTATAATTTGCGTCATTATGAGATAAAAGTCTCTCCTCCTCTGCAGAGCAGTAAAAGTGTGAAGTGCAGACAACATGTAAAACTGTAGCAAGTCTGTCCTTTTGTTCCAACAGCATTTTTTCCACTTGCGCTTCTAGGTAGAGCGTTAACTTTTCCCTGAATAAATGACAAGTGAAGCCTCTGTTTCTCAGAGCTGCATGCATTATTCACTACATTCTTAACCTCTTTGTGTTGCCTCCTCTCTCTCCTTTTTTCCTCCCAATTTTTGCTTCCAAAAAAGTTGTGGACACGGTGGGGAATTAAAAAGATAACGCAGTAATCGGTGAATCGTTTAAACCCCATTTTTGCCTGAAAATGCCACAAAAACCTTTGACATCAAAACTCGTTTGATTTCTTTTGAAAACCTACAGGTTGATTCTGAATCGATCGAATCAGCAACGAGACATTTGAAAACGACAGGAGCAGGTTTACCACCATGTTGCATCATTTCTTCTTGTAGTAACACTCGCCGTTAAACGCCTTTGCATTTGGGAACTGAACTAATCCGTCGGCCTAGTTTGGAAAGTGAAACAGATTTTCATTCTTGCGTGATATAAGATTTTAGTAAATTAACAATTCGGGGCCTCCCAGAAAGTCGATTCTGGTCATCGAGATGTAATGTTTCAGTAGAAAAGATCATCGCTCATCAAGTGACTTTCTCAATCTCCCCTTGCATGAGTGATGCAATGTTTTTCCCACTGAAATGTTACATCCTGATGACCAGAATCAACTCACTGGGATTTCCTTACCTGCATGACTGAACATGCATCAAGACAATTCAGGGCCACCTTTCTTGTATTTGTTCTATTTTATGCTGATCCAGATATTTTCAGTGGGTGATCAGAGATGGACTGTTTTTCTACACAGTCATATATAAAATATGCTGTATAATATATAGTTTTGCATTGTCTTGATGAAATAGGCAAGCTCTTCCTTCCAAAATCAGCTGGGTAGCGTAGTGGTAAGACTACACACCTTTGGAGCAGGAGGTGCAACTTTGATTCCCACCTGGGGGTGGTATCCAGTAATGGTCCTGGCTAGACCCCCCCATGCTAAACCAAGCCCTGTGATGACGCGGCCACGTCTGCAGCCTGTCTGCTTGGACACAAGCATTTCACTGCATGTTGTACTGCGTATGATTGTGTATGTGACGAATAAAAATTGAATGATGGATATACTATATTACCAAAAAGTATTCACTCACCCAAATCATTATTTTCAGGTATTCCAACCACGGCCACAGGTGTATAAATCAAATATCTAGGCATGCTGACTGCTTCTGCAAACAATTGTGAAAGAATGGCTCGCTCTCAGGAGCTCACTGGATTCCAGCATGGTACTGTGCAACAAGTCCAGTCGTGAAATTTCCGCTCTACTAAATATTTCGCAGTCGGCTGTTAGTGGTATTATAAAAAAGTGGAAGCAACTGGGAATAATACCAATTCAGAGATGAAGTAGTAGGACAGGTACAATCACACCGCAGGGTCAGCAGATACTAAGATGCTTAGTGCACAGAGGTTGCAAACTTTCTGCAGTCAGTCACTACAGGCCTCAAGAACAGTGCGTAGAGAGCTTCAGGGAATGGGTTTCCAGTTTGATGAGTCTGGGTTTGGAGGTTTCCAGGAGGTCAGTACTTGCTTGACTGCATTTCACCAAATGTTTGGTGGAGGGCGATTATGGTGTGGGGTTGTTTTTCAGGAGTTGAGGTTGGCCCATTAGTGCCAGTGAAAGGAACTCTTAATGCTTATACTTCCAAGGCATTTTGGACAATTTCGTGATCACAACTTTGTGGGAACGGTTTGGGGATGGTCCCTTCTTGTTCCAACATGACTGCGCACCAGTGCACAAAGCAAGGTCCATAAAGACAGAATGAGTGAGTTTGCTGTGGAAGAACTTGACTGGCCTGCACAGAGTCCTCAACCTCAACTCGACATAGCCAGGCCTTCTCGTCCAACGTTAGTGTCTGGCCACAAATGCGCTTCTGGAAGAAAATGAACACATCATATTAAACTGTACAGATTAGGAATGGGATGTCACTCAATTTCAACTACGTGTGAAAGCAGAAAATACTTTTGGCAATATCATGTATGTTGTGCCAGCGTATATATTCTTGCGCATTATTGGGGCCTTTATAGATGTGAAGTTATCCATACCATGCAAACTAATGACTGGATGGTTATTTCCTCTTTAGCCTGGAGTATGTGTCTTCCATTATTTCCAGATATAATTCCACATTTTGATTTATGTATTAAACCACAGTACTGTTTTCCCACTTCACCTGAGTCCCAAAGAATGTAACAGCTTTTCTGGAACTTGTTTTCTGCATAATTTGCATTTGTGGATAAAGTAGTGAACTTTCAATAATTATCAAACGTGCTCTCGTGCTCATGCAGTGATTTCTGCTTTACAGTCTTGTTGATTTTTAATGAAGTGCTGCCTCAGGGATCGACAATCACGACTATTCAATATTTGTTTTTTCCCTTGCTCACCGAAGCTTCTCTAGAATTACCAAATGTTTTAATAAAATTATAAACCGCGGATGTTGAAATCCCCAAATTCGTTGCAATTTTATATTTAGAAATAAAAAAACTCTGAAAATGTCTTACTATTTGCAAACTATGTGTGAGTTTAGGCCACTCTGTGTTTTTTAAGCACTGCAAAACTTTTTGTTATCCTTGTTCCAACTTTTTTGTCAATATTTCCTTCATGAAATGAGGATACATTTTTCAAAAAAACAATAAAACCTTTCATTTTCAACATTTGTTATGTTCTCTCCACTTTTTTCCAATTAAATATGAATAAATTACAGAGCAACTCAACTTTTCTGGAAATAAGGTTGTGATTTTACCCGCTTCTTGTCCTACTTTTTTCCTTCGAACTGCTGGCGGCAATGAAAAAGCCTCACGAGCGCTATTGCTACGTTTGCATAAATCCCCACAAGCTCTGCTCCTTGGCAGAATGCTGTGTCCTGACACAGTGAAGTGGTTTCAGTCACCTTTCTGCTCCACTGGACCAAAGTGATGTGAGGACGGCCACAGTGCAAGGTTGTCTGCAGTGTCATCCACAGAGTAGGTCCACAGATGTCAAGAGCTGAATATCTTCATCCTTCCTATTGTGCAGATTTTTCCCTCCTATCTCGGCTAAGAGAGGTCAGGGCACAGGCTTAAGACCAAAGTTTCTATAAACTCCAGATTTGCTCATCATTGACCAAACATTACAAACCACTAACAGAAAATCCAATATAATAAATACAAAATTGCCTTATTTTTCATATTCCTGATCAATTAAACACCTTAAACAATGCAAACAGTGTAATCGCTGCTGCTAAATTGTGCGATACATCCTACACACTTGTTAATATACTCTTACTTACGCTATTGATCCAACTTAACTCCCTGGATATCCCCAGCAGCACTGAAAATCACTTCCTCAGAGTCATTACAAGCCTAATTTAGATCTGCCCACCTATTTTTATCCCTATATTGGATTTAAGTAGCTCAGCAGAGCCGAGACCAGTGGATGTGTCTTAATCTCTTGGTCAGTATATCTGCTATCACAGTGAGCCTCAGGCCAGAGCAGCTGGATCATTCCAGATAAGCCACTCTTGCTAATTCATTAAAGGTCAATTGTTAGTTGATAGGATTCACTCATTTTTACAAACCAGGTTTAAAATATGTAGTCCGATGTTGTGAACTGCACTGTTGTGCATAATTTAGCTGCTTTGGGAGCTGCTTAGGTCTTTGGGAGAGCAGGAATCACATGCATCTATATTAGCAGACTTGCCCTCAGGGTGATCAATAATCCAATGGCTGTTCATTTAATGCGGTATGTGCTCAGACAATCAGCCTGTCTGGAATTAGAGAAGATCAACATGTTTGAGTGGCGGGAGTTTGCTCATTGGCTGGAGATGGTGTAATTAGTAGATGCTGAACTTTCCTGAGCCACATAGTCTTACTATAATGCAGCAACACCTTTTATATTCTTTTATTACTTTTTATTATCAGTCTATACTTGAGACCCTCTGAGGTTATACTGTATGTACTTGGCAGCAACACAGCTAAGATGCTAATGTTTAACAGGTATGCTAATTATGCTGAACACCACAAAGAGCACGCTAATATTTGGTAAACCACATACTGTATATAAAGGATGGACATGCCCTCTGGGTCTGAAAAGTGAAGCTGATGCCATTAACCTGCATTCAGTCTACTGGCTGTAAGAACATGATCGTCATTTGGTCAATTTGGTTCAGTTCAGAGTAAAATAGAAAGTTAGCAGGTTATTTATGTAAAAAAAAAAAAAAAAAAAAAAAAAAAAAAAAAAAAGAAAGAAACCAATAAA
>VOQK01017898.1:31451-46054 GCA_015052645.1 Benitochromis conjunctus
CTGCTTCCCAAAACATCAGTGTTCATCTCATAATCTTGTCATAATCCACCACAGAGAAGACAAAGAAACAGAAAGAGAAGGAGACACAGTGGCACATAACAGCACCCACAACACAATGCTCACATGGAAAATCTATAAGTATATAGAAGTATATATTTCAAAAAGGGGGGGGGAAACAGCGGGGTGTAGATTAAGAAAAGTGCCACTTTGGCACATATAAAAACCCAGCTGGAAATGTTTCAGATTTTATGATGCAGCTCAGAATGATATTAATGCCACTATTTGGTTCACAAGGCAATGATAAAAGGGTGAACACGCTGTTCAGAAGCTTAATTTATGAAGCAAACTTACATACAAAACTAATGATGTGTGCAAATCAGTAAGATCAGCGGCGTAGGATGTGCATGAGAATAGAAATGTGTGAGAAACTAAAGAAATGCAAATTTGACGTATGAGATGTGGGCAATTATGATGAGCCCTGCTCCATCCCCCCCAGGGACCTACAATTAGTGCTGTGTGACTATTTTGGTATCTAATGATACCAAGTAAATACAGGGTCAGTGTTACTGTTACTAATACTGATATTTTTAACCTATAACGGCAGTTTATGTAGGAGAGACAAGTATGTCATGATTCATGACATCATCACCATCAATTTGCAAATTCTGAACACATTTTAATGACTAACTAACTAAATCACTGTGCTCTTTTCTTGCTTCAATAACGAGTTAGCACAATAAAAACACATCTTTCACTTTTTCATGTATTTTGAAAGTTGCTATTTTGGATACCTGGAGTGTAAATGTGGCTGTCTCCAAAGAGATTGATCCTATTGTGTGAGTATTGATCTGATACCATTACCAGCATTGGTATCAATACTATCGATATATGGAACGATCCACCCACTTCTACCTACAATACACAGTATGCAGAAGAAAAGGTTGCGAGTTCCTGCAGGGGTCGTCACAGTAAATCCTACCCTTTTCCATTTAGACTTCCCACTCCTCGTCACTCACAGGCCAAAAGAAGATACTAGTGTGCTCTGAGTCTGTATAAATATGCATCACTAGTTAGTGCAGGCGCTCCTGCGGTGATGAAATATAGCCGGTTCTCCCGGGTTCCTCTCTTTAACATGCAGGGCACGCAGTTAAAGGATGGGAGTGACACTGCATACTGCATGTATATCTGTGCTAAAGACAGTTTTCACTGGATTCGCTCCCTGCATGTGATCAGAAAATTAAAACATGCAACATCTGGAAGCTTTTCTCTACTAAAATGAGGCTTTAGTTTCCGTCGTCACTGCTAAGAAAAGGTAACACTTTCTGGTAACTTTCACAGAGTTCAGTGATGTTTTGACACTGTAAACACTAATGAGAAAAACCGTTTGAGCCTACGCCTTGTTAATCCGATATTCTCCTGAGCTGAGACGCTCCACTGTACATGTGATTTGCCACCAATTTAGGAAGGAGCAGTATTTTCAATGCCAACAGTTTCCTAAGATGTCTCCAAAGTGTGGCTCAAAGAAAGGAGTTGGGTTCACTTTTCCAGAGCTCATGATAAGCAGCTCTTAGTTAGAAAATACTCACTGTGAAACCCACTGAGGAAACACCATTACACTGCGGGACAGAGTTTACATGACGGCTGTGAAATGAAGAGTATGTGTACGCCTGTAGATTAGAGTGTCTCCGTGTCCGCCACTTCAGTGAGATCAGGCTCAGTGCCTGCTTTCTACACATGCCCCAGGATAATATGTCTTAATGTCTGTAAGAGTCACACACGTGCCCTGTGTTACATTAGCTGGCCACGTCAGACACGTAATCTGCTTATAAAGGTCCTGGGCGATTTCTGCATAAGTCTGCAGAGCTGTCCATTCGAACTTGTATCTCTCTCGGATTGATGCAAAGACGTGAAGATGTGAAATCATTCAAAAAACACTGGTAAAAATGAAAAATGTACGTGCGATCATATAAACATTTGTGGTATCACAGTGCATCTCTGATTCCTCTCCCGCTGTGGCATCCAGTGCGGAAAATAACACCGCTTCACCTTTGACCTTTGTTAGCCACCAAAAATCAATCCCGTGACTTACATAGCCTCGATTTCAGAGGGGAAATTTAAGGCAGTCAGTAGACTAATTACTTATTTCATAAGTTCAGTTCCTGATAGCACTTTTTCTTACTTCTGAGATATTTATTCATATACAAAGGGGATACAGTGCTGTGCAAAAGTCAGGGCTCCAGTGAAGTCAATCCATGACCGATAGTGTTTGATTTTGTGTTTTTATGTCTAGGTATGCTTTTACTGCATTAGCAGTGAATTAGGAATCATTGTCATGATGAAAAATGAAGCTATTGCCACTCAGACACTTTCCAGATGGTATTCAAACTGACGGTACCTTTCTGCATTCATAGGTCCATCAATTTTTAAAGATCTGCAACACTACTGGCTGACAACTCACTGTTGTACCTCCTGTGTTTCATACTATGAAAAAACAGTTTGAAACAAAAAATTTCTAATTTGGATTCATCACTCCACAAGACCCGTTGCCACTGATGTTCGGTTGAGTTTTTGTGTAACTGAGCGTACCTCAACCCTGTTTTCCTTCCTTAAGAATGGCTTCTTGACAGCCGCCCTTAAACTAAGATCATGTCTGATGAAGCTTCAGTGAACAGTAGCTAGATCAACAGCCAGATGCATCTCTCAGATCCTTTGTCAGGTCTTCCCTGGATTTTTTTTCCCTGTTTCTTAACTACTTGACTTTCAGATACTGTTCATGTGCTGTAGATAGTTTTTCAGTTTTGCCACATCTTTTTTTGTGCTCGTCCTGTTTCATCAAAATGCTTAAGGACACACTGCACACATTGGAAAGATATGCCAAGTATAAACTCTTTGGAATCACCTTTTTGGTGCAAAATTACAATTTTTATTCTAAAATTATACGCAGGCATAATACTGGCTCATTCCTTGACTTGGGCACCTTTTTATGCTTTTATGACTCATAGGTCAGTGTCAAGTGGCTTAACAAACAAAATACATTCCTCAGAAAACAGTCAGGTACAAGTACTGGACTAAAAATGAGTGAAAAAGTAGCCAGTGTCCAAAGAAAAACTCTGAAAGACCTTCAGAAAGGGTGGAGAACTGTTCCTCAAGACCACTTTTAAAACCTGCAAGAGTGTCTGGGTCTTTGAAAGAAAAATATAAAGAAATGAGGGGTGGATCAAGACTTTTACACAGTACTAGTATGTCTAGAAAACTACAACTGCACATGTAAACCAAAGACAGTAAATATCAACACTACAGTGATAGCTTAAAACAGGACTTGCAAATGTCACCTTGATGCATAGTCTCTTAAGCTCGGTTTGTGTAAACCAGTTACATTGTTCCCCCTTCTAGTTACCAAACATATGGACAGAGTCAAGCTCAGAGATGCTGAACACATATTAGAAATCAGAGGCTTCCTCCTAGTTTTGGATCAGCAATTATGTCAAATGCTTTCTGCACCACAATTCTGATGTCATTTCGGTCAAAGCTGTCCTCCACAGACGTGCACTTGAAGAGACATGCTCAGCATCGTTAAACAGCGCTCAGCTCTCTCCTCTACGCTCACGAGTAGCGGCCATGTGAATATGCAGAACGTACACGTTTTTTGATGTGAGAGGGAAGTGAAAAAGCCCACGAGATGTGCTGGCAACAGTTTCCCCCACACAGGAATGTCTAACTTGGTAAAAATGTTGAGCTTAAGTGCCTTTGAACTCTCCCGAGTTGTTTACGTGCGCCGAAACGTGTTAATGAATGATAGCGGTATTACCTGCAGTCTACAGTCAGGGTGGCTCATCTCCTAATAGAAACCTGTTTTGAAATTGAATTTTGAGCATCAAAGTGGCTGATACCGATAATGGATTCAGAACTGTCACCCCGATGTAAGAGCAAATTCGGAGTTCAGATATTTAATCCCCATCTGTCTTACTTCAAGTTGGTGAGTTGTGTGTGCTACCCGCCATTGTGCAGCGCCACAAAGATATGTGGCTGTGGCCTACTTTCATCTGCCCTGCGAGACGGGTTCAGACGCTTTCTCACAAACAGTCCTAATTGGAGGCAGCCTTGTCACTGGTGCTGCCTGTAGCTCCGGCTTTTGGAAAGCGCTCCTGCGTGCAGCTTTGGATTTTGAAATGTCATGTTTGAGCTCTCACAGGTCTGCTTTAACAAGCAATGTTTACCCCGACTGTAAAAAGACGAGAGGATCCCAATTTCCCCTCCATACCTCAGCCCATGCAAGAGTTTCTTCTCTTCTGTCTGCCAGTTGCATCTTCAAAGTTTCTCCTCAAGCGTGTTTTCTTGCTTGGAAACTTGTTATAGAAAGCAGTAGTTTCAAAGTGACTCACCTTGCTTTCCCGGGTCCATTTTGCGCCTTGTCTTTCTAGCTCCTGCCGCATTGTGTTGTGACACTCGCAGCACAGCTGGGGAATTTTTTTCAGCTACCAAAACATTACCGGCGAGGTTCACACCGAGACCTGTTTTTGCAAAGAGGGAAAAGTTTCTCCAACAACAATCACAATGCAGATGCAGTGATTTATTGGTTTAAAGTGCGCTTTTATTGTTCTCTGCAGCTGCTGTGTCTCGGCTGCTGCCGCTGCGACTGTCTCTTATGCCATTTTTCTCCACCTACACAGCTCAAAACAACATGTGCTTGAGTGATTTTGGGTATGAAGCTTCCAGCCGATGTACAACTAGAAGAGGCACATTGCAGTGAAGTAGGTACACCGATAAAATAAATCAAAACACAGAACCTCCTGGAGTGCACTGCGCAACAACAAAGTGTTATTATATAAGAGAAGCTCTTTAATTTATACAGTATTTATACAGGATTTCACTCTTTCTCTGCTGCTTTTGCCTTCCCTTCCTCTCTGTAGTTAAGACTTATTAAGGATGCCAAAACCAATTCATCTTTAACTCCCAACTTAAGAACGCACATAAGCACATAGCTACTTGTTCTCTTCACCATAACAGAGACCATTTTTTACCAGATTTTAATCAGCGCTGTTCCTTATCTGTAAATTAATTACCCGTGTGAGACCCCCGTGTGCGTGAGTTCCTGAGTGGAAGAATTTGAGTGAGAGCCACAATCCTCCGAGTGGTTTCATCAGGTGTTTAAGAGGTGGCCTGAGGCAGATTATCAAAGGGCCATCGGAGGCTTTTATGTTCATCCGACGGCTTGACACTCCCGCTGAGGTTTGTTTTACTAAAGTCTTTGACTCAAAGGAAGAAAAGAGAAACCCACATTGCTCAGCGCTGGTCTGTTGTACTCCTCACTAGGTGGCACACTGATCAAAGTTATGCAAAAGTCAGCGGAGGGCCCTTTACCCCGTTTTTTTCCACAGCATAGCGTGCATTCTGTATAATTAAACTAAGCACCATATTTTCATTATGCATCAGTAGTGAGATCAGAGATAAACTTTTTTTCTAATATGTGCTTAATACATAGTCTAATATGTGCAGATTAAAGGCACACAAAAAAAGGCTTTAATGAATCATTTGACATTTGGGGCTTTTTAGTTTTGGGTTTATATCGCCAGGATAACTTCATGACCTTGTTTGAGCGACTCATTAGTGCACACTTGTGTTTACAAAAAGAAAAAGCGTACAAGTCACTGTCAGTGAGACAGCTGAGGCAGGTTTTCGTCCTGCTTTTTGCAGCATGCATCAAAGCCGCCAGGTGGTGGCAATGTTGCTGTGGGCAAAAAGAAATCTCTCCTGCAGTTTCGGCTTCCACACTAGAGCCTCGTCCTCAAATGTAGAAGCAGTTATCACAGTGGCATTGAGATTTCTTTAAGAGTTGGGGAGGTTTTTTATTTTTTCTTTACCTCATCTGGTTATTCCTGAGTGCACAGCTGCTTCGGAAGATACTCTGGCAAATGTCTGAGAGTGAAGCCTTTACAATATCCCAAGTTTTCAGACGTGTTTGATCTGTTAGCCAGTCGCTGGTCTTTTCCGATATGCAAATCGTTCATTGCATCATAATCTAAAGGATTTACATTTCTGTGAGACGCCGTCTGAACTAATCTTCCCAGTTTAGTCCAGTATGACATCCCTGTACCTCCAGTTTTTGATTTATTTTCAGGTTCGGGTCTTTATTTCTCTTGTAAGGTGCATCTCGAGGCCAGTTTACTCATGATTACATGATTCCCAGCCTTTAAATTTCATTGAGTCTTATGTGGTTTTGGAGCCAGCGTTGAAAGTCTGAGAAAATTACCTTAATGCTGACATTTTTATGCCTTAATTACAGAGCAGACAGCAGAGGCGTGACAGTAAATGAGAGGAGAACGACATGGGGATTGAATGACACGCACGCACACGCACGCACACGCACACACACGCACACACACACACACACACACACACCTACACACATGTGTGTATTTATATCCTCGTGGGGACATCTCATTGACATAATGCTTTCCCTAGCCGCTTACCCTAACCCTAACTATCAAAAATGAATGGCTAACCCTGACCCTTACCCTAAACCTAACCATAACCTGGTTGTAACCCTGACACTAAAACCACGTTTTGAGTGTGAAAAATGCCTTCAACCCCATGGGGACCAGGGTTTTGGTCCCCACGAGGGCTGTCGGTCCCCACGAGAATAGTAAACTTCCAATTTTTGGTCCCCACGAAGATGTTAATACCCATCCACACGCACACACACACCAAAAAATGGCTGAAATCAGGACTCATATTATGATCAGGTCTGAAATGTCATTTTAAAATTGGAAGTGCAGTGTTTTCATGTTGTCTCATAAAATATGCTCTTGTCTCTGCTTGCACTATTTTGATATTGCTGGATTTTCCCCCCAATCTGTTTGGCTAAAAATTGCTCTTTTCCAACAGCATTATTGCAATAAGATTATTGTATAGATTCATAGAAACAACTGAGGACATTTTTCCATCTAAACATGAACCAGGTGCCAAAATGACTGGTCTGGAAGGACCGGTGCTTCATGCACAGACCCTTCACCTCAACCAAACACCTTCAGTATAAACGAGACGGCTGTCACAGATTTTAATTTAAGACATTGCTGCATTGTTTCATTGACCTAATACCTTTAGCCAAATACTCTGCTTTAACATTCATGGAGATTAGGGTTCAGCCTCTTATTTCTTATAAGTTACTGTAGGCGGTCTTAAGAGGTGATTACAGTATTCACTTCCTTGCAGTGTTTGGCATTTTGTACTCTGGAGGTCATTTGATTTATGTGTGTCGGACTTTAGTGTTAATGAGTATGCCCTGCTAAGAATAAACTGAAGGAGATCTGTAAACAGACTCTGGAAGTAGCTGAATGCTTAATTTGACCAGCAAAACTACTCCAAGTTATAAAAATGCGAGTTTCTAGTTTGCAGGGAAGAATTTGTGCTTCTTTTTAAAAATCTGACTTATTTCCTGGAGAAAGTGCAGTGTGGGGAATCTACAGGGAACGCTGAAAACTTTTCTACCCTCAAGGCTTCATTGTGAAGATGTTTTCCTTCAGGCTGCCCTTGAGATCTTTACTGTCTTACCTGTACCAGTTTTCACTTGTTTAATAATCTGAATAGTAGAGAGGAAAATTAAGAACCTATTTGAGGGAGGATGTGTTTATTTCATTAGCAACCCCATTAGCAGTTTGCAGATTTGTACATGATTGAATTATGTGAGAAATGGGAATTAACACTTGCATCTCTGCACACATCTCTAAGCTTAATATTTACAGGTTGTTATGTGTGTTTCTTTTATTTAGAGAAAGCTGATGTAACGAGTGATTTATGACTAAATGCCTGCAAAACTGATTACAGTACATTCCCATTGGCCTCAGCTGTCCTTTGTCCCTTATCTGCTTATCCAATTAGGGTCATAGGGGCACTAGAGCCTACAGTATCCCTGCTAACAGTTGACAAAGGGCTGGGCGCACTCTGGAAAGGTTGTCGAGGTCCTTCACACGGCTCACACAGAAACAGGCAGCCACACATTCACATGTACACCTGCAACCCTTTTTAGGAATCATCAATTAATGGTACCACTGTCTTTCCAGCAAAATAATCAGGTACAATGCCCACATTACTGTTGACAACTTTCCATCTCATTTTCCACTCATTTTCCAGTCCCGATACTCCTCTTGGGGCAGCAACTCTTCTCTCAGCAAAGAGACAGATATCTACTGTTTTCCTGCAGCAAATTGTGTGCTCAAATTCTCATCCTGGCTGTGTACACACTCAGCTTAAATACACATCGGTGCACCTTGAAGGTCACGTTGGTGAAATGAACAGAACCATTTTATCTCGAAAAAGGCAGAGAAACCGGAGTTTTCAAAAGCAGACAACTTTATAACGAGTAACCTCCCTTTTTGAAAATGGGAGCCAGCATCACAGTCAGCCTCTAGCGTGTGTACTGCATTCAGGAACGCTGCCTCTGCCAGGGTAGTGGGCAAGTCTTCAGACTTTGCTTCCTCCACCAACAACCTGATGGTCAGGTTCATTAGCTTCTCAAACTGCCTGACAATTCACCGCCTGAGATTATACAAACTCTGAGTCTGCAGTGTTCTTCCCTGGCTGTGCAACGGCTGAACCAAGTACCATCTTGAGTCACAGCTCGCTATGAATTCCTTGAGGCGAATTTAAAGTTCCTCTCCAAAGCCTCCTCAAACTCTGTGAGCAGAAGAGAGTTAAAGACCTCATGGACACGAGCCTCAGTCAGGTCTCCTTTGCCTCTTTACCCCATGAAGAGGACAGGCCGTTGATTTCTCCCTGCCAGCCACCCAACTCCGAGGTACGGAATATTGCTTCAGCCATGGATTTTTTTGTTGTTTTTAGCCATCCATAAGTCAAAATTTTAGGTTATTATTTTAGAAATTTGAGTTAGGTATCTAAAATTTTTGACTTCCTTATACAAACGTCTAAAGAAATAACTGAAAAATTGGGAAAATAATTGTAAATTTTGATTTACTAAGTTACTACATTTTGAAAAAAATAACTCAAGATTTAAACTTATGGATGCCAGTTTGTCTGTTTTTTTATTTTTCAGCCATGGAAGCAACCTTCCATACTGAGCAGTCTTCTCCAGATCTCTTGCTTTTCCTGAGGAATGTTGTGTTCCTGAACCTTCTCCTGTTGCTCGTTCCCTGTGGATTCCAGGTCAAGACCTGTCTAGTGATTTCATTAGTATGCTCAACATTCTTCTCAGGATCATTGTGGCTATGTGCTCTAGCTTTGTTCTTGTTCCTCATTGGTGATCTTCTCTAGCCGCTGGATATGCAGGATTTTGTCCAGGCAGCTGTTGATGAATGTCTCCATCTTTCAGAATCATAGAGGGTTATAGATTTCACATTGGTGACTGTAGCCCAGGACCTAAAGCAGGTCAAATAATAATTTTGCACTTTGGTGATTTGATTCCTGGCTACTATAGTTTGCATGTCAAAGTATCTCTGTGCAAGATACTGAACCCCAAGTTGCTCTTTGATGCCTTCATCTGAATGTGAATGTTAGATAGAAAGCACTTTGAGTGCTTTGAGTGCTCTAGTATAGTAGAACAGTGCTGCACAAGAATCAGCCCATTTACCAAATATCCTCTGCTCCAAAAATTCTCTAGGATCAGGGAAGCAGTTTGCTATTTGCCTGTTCTGCCCATCACAAGTTAACTCGTGTCCATGATTCTCCCTAAACAGGTTAAAAGGATATGCTGCTGTGATATGCTGTGATGGGGCTGTAGCTGCTGCACCTTTGTGATCCTGGCCTTGCTCTTGTTGATCTTAAGAGCTAGTCCTGCTGTTGATGCCAAATGTGGAGCTTTGTTGTGCATCTGGACTTTTTAACAATTTTAACTGAGAAAAAGTAAACATGGTAGACTTATACCTGAAAGAGACTGGGATGTAGCATTGTCATATTATCATTCAAACAATGCATTTCACCAAAGAACTGCCACTCCTTGTCTTGTTATTAGATCATACACTATATTCATTTTATTACATGTTTATGCTATTAGTGTCAAACACTAAAGGCCTTTCATCGTGAGACTGATTAGCAATACAAATACAATTCAAATCTTTTTTTTTTCCACATAGATATGCTTGTTCATCAGCCACAGGTTATGGTGCATTTGAACAACAGCAAAACAGGATACAACATATCAACAATAGACAAGGCGATATTTTTTGTGGAGCTTATTAAATTTACTCTTTATCTGCATCCACATCTGATTGCATTAGTTACAGCTCACTATCTAAACGAGCCAAACGTGACTGCTGCTTTGCAGGGCCGTGGCGTGGACAGGGAAGAGACAGCTGGCATTCTGCCTGATCCAGCAGTTTTTCCTCATTCTTTAGGGTTTCAGTTCTGTGGGAATGTGACAAAAACAACAACAACTAATAATAATACTAATAATAATTATGCTAAAACCAATAATAATAAAATATTTCCCCTGTGACGCTCCATAGCAAATCTACCGTTATGTTCCCCATGTTCACATTATCACATATTTGCCCAAAATGACAGACACTTGCCCTGAAAACTGAAAATAAACTAGTATAAATTACTTCTTTGCTCAGCATAAACAATTAGAGATCACTCACTGTGGATAACATGCTTTGTATTGACATTGATGTATTAAATGTAATATAAGGTTCCTCGATTCAAAGGTTTCGAAGTGGGCTTTCGACTCGTCAGTGATATCAAAGGCATTCGGTTTGCCAGTGTTTCTCTGTGTTCATTCAATGTTAGCGTTTCATTGGTGCATCAAAGGCTTGCCCAAAAAGCGAATAATGTCAGCACATGGACCAATGAGCACAGGCCTACCAGTCGTTAATTTAGTCATTAGAATAGAGAAGACAATCTGGAGTGACTGCACGAGTCAGATATTTTTTTTGTGGGCCAGGTAGGATTGGATAGCTTTATTCACCAAGTCATCATTTAAAAAATTGCATTTTGTATTTATTAGGGTTATCCTTGTCTATTATCAGAATTTGTTTGATGATCTAGAAGGAAAATACTTTTTCACAGCACTGTAAATGAAAATGTTTGCCAGTCAACAAAACAAAAGATTATTTCTTCATAAAAATTTCAAATCAAGCTGCTAATCAATGACAAGCCTCGAAGAAGCTGTTCTGAGGAAGAATGACTGATGGAGTATTGAAACAAAAAACAAACAAACAACTGAAACATGAAAAAAGCAAACTGTGAAGAAGAGAAACGGTAAAGGCATCAAAATTCACAGACAAAATTTAGCAGGAAAATAATCTTTAACATAAGGGCAAAGCAGCCAAAGTGCTTTTCGGGGTGAAGAGATGTCATATCTTTGACTGGCCGAGTCAATCATTTCAATCCTTTCTGCAAAGGCAGAAAGACATGATGACATCAAAGAGCTGAACTGTCTGAGGGTAAAAGGATTTTCTGTAAAATATTAGATATGATGCTTTTGTTTGAATTCATGTGTATCTAGTGGCTAATATCTATCAAACACAAAGGTCTGGGTGTTTAAATGTGTTAAACAGATTAAATATCCCGCACAATTCTCAGCCCACTCGAGTTAATGCTCAGACTTTGAAATTAAAATTATATGGTTAATTTTGCATTTAGCCTAAATGAACATCTGGTGTGTTGGTCCAGTCCAGTTTTAATGTAGATAAGCAGGTACTCTGTAAAGGAGAGATGATATGACAGTTTACATGGTGCATTTAGTATCTATTACCCACATTAAAAGGCTGATCTCAGATGGTATCCAGCTGCTGGCTGTGAGCACAGCTGCAGTTGCTCCTCCTGCAGTGATGAAAGAAGCTGTGGATGAATTAATATAATGTACCTGTTGGCGATATGCAGGTGTAAATTTCCCAGGGGGAGGGGGTGCATGGGACTCCTCATGTGCGCAGATACAGGTAACACTTGGGCATTCAAGCAGGTCAGTTTTCTCAAACAAAACACACAAAAGTACTCTGAGACCTTTTACTCCGACACTTGGAACCAAAACAACACAACAGAGGATAGAAAAGTAATTCATGCCTATATATCCGTGTTTACTCAGGGATGATGTTAAATGATTCGATTCCAGAGTCTCACTGCATCATATTTCATTTCATGTTGTTCTGTTGCTTTGTGGTTGATTTTTGTGATTCCCTGCACATAAATAAAGCTCTGGGAAGTGTTTACCTTTAAGAGAACAGTATTGTATTTTGTAATGTGTACTTTAACACGTTTTTGGTGCAGTAAAAGCAACTGCAAGTGCAGGCTTTTGTTATTATCCTGTTAATACATTAATATGCCTGACATTTTTAATGTATGTGGCTATAGTACATGATTTAATTGTTTAGTAAATCTGTTTAAATATCAAGTGGAAAAAGTTTAATTTGTTCTCAATTTTTTTGTACTTTTCAGGAACGTGTAAATGTATTTAAATATTTATAACCTGTTAATGTAATGTACATAACAAAGTCATACTAGAATAATGTGATATTTATAATGCCCATGTATTGTTCCCTATATGCCTATGTGTCCTCAATACGAACAACGGCAGTAAGAAAAATATTTTTAAATAGCTCTGCACAGCATCGTCACTTTGAGGTCAAAGGTCAAATGTGACACATTTTAAATCTTTATATGGTACTTTCTAAGACTGATTGTCAACTTTCAACCAGTAACTCATGAAGCTGACCTTGAGGACTTTAGTGGATCTAAAACTAAGCAATGAGACCCCACTTTACACCCCTCAAAGTTTGATCTGCTTCATTCATTCATTCAAACGTTTTGAGCTGTTGTGTGAGAATAAGAATGACACTCATAAATGCATGCAAATGCGACCCCAAAAAAGTTAAAAAAATTTACCAGAATACAACAAATGAATGTAAGAAATCAAAATATGTTGATGGAGGACCCCCAGACCTCCCACATCATGTATAGATATGTCTAGTTTGATTCTTGGATGCTTCTCTCAGTGATGTGTCACCAACATACAGTGGATTCAATAGCTCAGCCAGCTTAGTCATGAAAATATACACTAACCACTGCTTACTGTCAGCATTAAATTAATTATAAAGAAACATGTTACAGCTACAATCGTCACATCTAAAATCACTCCAGCCTTGCACTCAATCATAGATGCAGCGTGTCCTGGCAGGGGCAAGTGAGAAAATTAACAAACCAGGCCCCGCTGTTTCTTTCGAAGTGCAACAAGATAGACTTGCAAGACAGCGCGAAGGTTGTCCTCCAAAAAAATGTTTGCAAGACTGCACTAACTTTTAAAAAATAAATGTTGTTTTCATCGAGCTACACAACCATCTGATTTGGAGAGACACCGTATCCTTATCTTTGTCTTTGGAGTATTCCTTTGGGGAAAACGTGTCCAATTTCTCTGGGGTATTATATTGCACAGTCAGCGGAGAAACTGGATAGTGATGCAGCACAGTGAGGCAAACAAGAAAATTACAGGCCTGTTCCAGATACAGACAGGGGTTCAGTTATTTGTATTCAAAGCAAACTTTTGTGCACTATAACTGATCTGTCCAAATTAACAGTTAACTTCACAGTAATATGTTTTTTTTAAATTTGCTAGCTCTCATCCTGACTGCGGGAGATACCGTTATTCCCTCGGTTTCTGTTCAATGCGGGCTTTGTCCCTCAGCAAGATTGTGTTGTGTATTTATCTGGCATTGGTGTAATTGAATTGCAGCTGAGCGCGCTCACTTGGGATTGACTTGGATTCCTACAGACTTCCTTTCATCTGATTCGGGCCTTTTGGGATTGAAATGTGACATTTTTTGGAGCCTCCTCAAATTGTCTTGGCAGAGGCTGCACGAGTGGTAACCAGTGGTCTCCAAAGCAAGCAGAAGCAAAAGGGTTGTTTTCATATTTCTGTCATCACTGTTCCTGGTGGGACAGCTGAGTGAACTCATTTGAATACATTTTCCTGTAGATATCTGCATTATAGAAACTCTCTTCTTCATATTTTGTGATTTTGCAAACTAATCTACAGAGAAACAGCATTGGGTCGTTTTCCCCAGAGCGGGGACATCATTTTATGACTGTTTCTGTTTTTTTTTTTCATATGCATATTATATTCTCCTTTCACAAAGACTGTAGCGGCTGACAAAACACCAACATGCCTCATTAGAGTTCATTGTTGATGTTGTTTTTGCTCCCGTGGGTGGCTACAAAGATTGTAATGAGCTGTCCACATCTCACAGTCACCGGCAGTGCTGGGCCACCTGCATGTGGGAGTGTGCGTCACAAAATATACAATATCCCTCTGATTTAAATGATTGAATCTGAATATTTTTCAATCAGAAATAAATAACCCAATCATGCAAATGCACTGTATTTTCCAATAAAGTTTTAAACCATAAAATACACCAGGGAGGAAATGAAAGATTGTGTTTCACGCATGATTTTTCTATTTTTTAAATAGTGCCTTCACTCATTTATATATCATTGCGAACATGCAAGCAAAATGCTGGTGTGGACCTGCAGAATATATATCTCATTACCTCTGTAGACCCCATCACTGGTGTAGTGGGTGAAAAGCATGTGTGATCAATCTTTGCACTCAGTTTTTCTCACCCTATAGGCGAAATGTTAATCTTATGACATTTATTGAA
>VOQK01017904.1:21460-33482 GCA_015052645.1 Benitochromis conjunctus
ATTATTGTTACTCCAGCAAAAAAGTAATACAAATAACTTAAAGGCAATCTCTTTGTCACCACTTTAGCTGACTTGAAGTGTAGGACTGGACACATTCCAGAATTGTGCAGCTGCGGGCCAAGGAGTCGCTGGGAGACAGAAACAAAAGCATCAGGGATATGTTTTTCATCTCCGTGTTAGGTTAGTGTACACGAGGTTTCTTGAATTGCCTCAAGAAATTCCTCCTGCCATCTAATTACAATAAAGGTTAATTAAATTCCACCTACTCAAATAATCTATTGGTGTTTGCAAGGTAGCTTAAAAGATAAAAAAACGAGACCCTCTCTTTTGATCGTTAAAACCCCAGACAGTGAGAAAAAACATATATTTCGTCGAATCGAGTAAACTAATTACTAAACATGTGAGATAAATTTGTGTCACTCTTGGCTGTCAATTTTGTAAATGTAATTGTGAAAGCTCCACAAGGCACAGCCAAGATGCATCTTCAATTCTAATTCCAAGTATGACTCCTTAACCTTTTCTTAAAAATACCACGATAGTCAGGTTAGTCTTTCACAACCTTATCCCTCTTGGCACCATTGGCAGGATTGTGTTTTCTTGATGGATAATGACTTTCTTACTTTTAGATGAAGAGAATTTGGTATTACTGCATCTTTAAAGTGGACATGAAACAGCTAACATAAATGCAAATGTACACCATAGAATCCTGTTCTTATAAATATACTTACTACCGTCTGTGGACAGTTTGTGCAGCACCATCTTGTGCTAATACAGATTGTGAAGTCACTGGGTTGGTTGGTCGCTGCTAATAGACTTACATCGGTTCATGTTAGCTAACTAGTGACAGAATCGATAATTTAGTGGAAAACAAGGAAACTGAAACTAACAAGTCTATCAGGGTCACCTTTTGTGTTGTCTCCGGCTGCAGCAATGGGTTCAACAGTTTAATGGCAAAACGTGTAACAGACACGCTGGTCCACCGTGTCCATTTCACGCTTTGCCTCTCCAAATCGTGAAATAGACACGCATGTAGAAGTTGCAATAATCTACAGCAACAGTAGAGGGATATATTTTATTTCAAGCCAACATGAAAATGATCACAGGAAAGTGTTTTAACAGACATTATTAAGACATATTAAATACATTAGCCACCTAGCTTAATAGCCTCTGGTGAGTAAAGACCCTGGAATGCTTACCACAGACTTTGTGGCTTTAAATATATTATGCATGCAGTGGTACAACTTCTGCATGCGTGTCCATTTCACAGCGTGTCTATCACACGTTTAGCCGTGCTATCAGGTTGATGAGTTTTGTGTTTAAAAAAAAAAGAAGATATACAGTCCACTTTCACTCTGTCTCCTTAGCAGGAAGTAGCTGTTCATTGTTGGCTACCTGCACAGTAAATCCACCTGTTAGCCTTAATATCTGTGTTTGTAGAGCACTTTATAAGTGAGAACTGTGTGGAGAAGAACCTGTTTTAGTCAGATTCACTGGACCAACATGCTAAACTGACACTGTCCCCTCTGTGTGCAATTTTTCCTCATCAGTGAGGCGCACACACCAAGTGTATTAGATTGATGTCCGAATCCCACAACACGTAACACTGACTTCGATAAAAACCTCACACCGCATGCAGAAAAAAGAGTGATGTACACATTTACACATGTGGCACAGTAACTCATTAGATGTAAATGCCACTTTCTTCCAATCAAATTAATATATAAAAAGGAGAGAAGCTACTTATCACAATTTTGGTAAATGTCTGTGAAAATCCCACAATTGTAAAAAAATATATATATATTTAATTTAACTATTTAATTTTTCATTCTGTTACCTACTGTCTTTCCTTCTGACTGTGTATTCATGTAGTTGTGGCTCCTTATTTGCACTGTTTAGGCTGTAGTTCTGTCATCACCTGTATGCGACACAGGCGTTGTTCTTGGTCTGTACATTCTCTCTCTTCATTGTTACATTAGATTGACTAAAAAGTAAACTGTACCTTTTTCCCAACCTTCCTCAGTAGTGTCTGCCAAGGCACATGGATATTTTGCTCAAACTCTTTTGCTAATGCTATGCCGGGCCCCTAGTTAGGATTTGGACAGTGTTCCCGTCTTACTTCTCACCATGGTTTTTTGTCGATAGGATTAGTTCTCTGCCTTCTTAATATTGCCCTGGAGAGCAAGTGGACATTTTGCCCAAAAGAATCTTTAACTGTCTGAGCTATGAGTTTTGTGTGAATCCAGGATATTGAGTTGTATTAGTGCCACGACAGGACAAAGAAGGCATTTTGTGTGCTTTTGGCACACAGTTGACACCAGTGCCCACTCTACCATTTAGTTCTTGATGATCAGATCAGACTAAAGTGGTTTGCACAAAAATCCCGAGCTGCCCCGTATTTCTTCAAGTTTTATTTCCAAGCTCATTAGAATTATATGCTGCATTTCCATTTATGTTTGAACTAATTTCCTATTTTCCCATCTAACGGTGTTTCATTTAACATTGCTTGACATTGCTCTAGGCCAAGCACATCTCCATTGATTGCAACACAAATCCCCAACAGCAGTCCTACCACACTCTAAAAACGACTAGAGGAACACAAGAAAGACCCCAAATCCTGACCCAGCCTCCGCATTCTCTGTATCCCACTTTGATGTTTCTTTTTTTTTTAATTTGCATATATCAAATTATATTTACTTAAGGGAAGAGTTTACAAAGGCGTATAATATATAATGATCACCTAAGTTGGCAGATCTACTGACCAGTCAAAAATGAGTTTTCCTGGTGGGTTCATCCAGTGCTGGAGTGAGGTCAGTTCTAACAGTTCTAACAATGACAAACAGCACAAACTTTGTACATTTTATAGCTGCAATACCCTACACCCTTACAGCTTATAGGCAACGATACCCTATCGATCAGTTCAATTAGCTTGGGAGTTCCAAACAGAGAACTATTCTTCTCTATTCAAACTATTGCTAACTATACACACCCTCAGATATATTTGACACGTAAGACTACCAAGAAAGGAAAAATTAAGCAAGATAAAATATATTTGCAGTCAAAATGTAATCAACATAAATTTAAGTTGCACAGGATAGCTGTTAATGAAAAAATCCTTGACTTGGTGCCATATGAACAGCATTCAAGCCCTTCATTTTGTGGGACTGCAAGTGTCCTTTTGTGTGGCATTGAAATCGGAAAACCTGCTCACAGCAGTTAGCAATTCATTTAGATGATGACTCGTAAGACCCAAAAGCTGCCAGCAACTAGCAACTAAATAAATTAAGTTAATTCTGGTGTACGCTGAGGTTAGTTCAAGTTCATTTTACATTGTTCAAACTGCCAGTGCTGAAGCGATGAATAGTTTTGGTAGGAAAGAGCGAAGACTTCATGCAGTGCATTAACTTGGAAAAAATGATGCTGATACGAATGCAAAATGCAGAAAGGAAGTAATAAGCTAAAATAATACAAACATGTACATGTAACAATTAAAACACACAAGTTAATCAAAGCAAATTAAAATTTAACTAATGTTCAAGTAATACGTGCTCAGGGTGAGTTTCTAATAAGATGGTCGATGTTGAGCTAAGGGATCTCCTCACAGACTTGGATGAAAGCACCAATGTGTCATGATATGGCTGTGTGGCAGACAGGATGTGGACAACTAACCCCAAGTTGCTCTCCGATGCATGAATGTACGATTGCCTGAGAATGTTAGATAGAAAGAGCATGGACAAAAGTGCCTGTGTGAATAGGTGAATGAGGCTTGTTGTGAAGCTCTTTGAGCGTTCAGAGTAGAAAATATATATGTAATAATATATAAGAATCAGTCAAAAAAAATTGTAGTATTGGGAATTTAAAAAAAAATTACTTTCTAATTAAATAAAGGCTACTTATTGCTGTAGCAAAAAATATTAGCACTACATTTTGGCCATATCAATAACCAGATTCAGTTTTATTCATCTGTGCAGGTGCATGAAAATGAAGGTGAATCTGTGAAAGTTTATTCTGACAAATGGGCACAAATTCCTTTTGGGTATTTACGTCAAACTGAGTGAAAGTACCCTGATGTCAAAAAGTTGTGAGTGGTACTGTCATTCATTATCACATAAATTAAAATATTTTGCTAATTTACCCAACAGATTGTAATCAATTTCTTTTATTAAGAGTTACAACAAAAAAGAAAGAAAGAAAGCAGGGAAGTATGTTGAGCGAAAACACGGAGAAGGAAAAAGAGGAGGCGTATACGAAAGGCGACAAGAAAAGAACAGAGACTTATATTAAACAGGCTGACATACATAAAAGGAGACTCCCGGTATCCTGAATAGCAACCACGTCTGTGACGCTGACTTCAGTAACTTAACACCCGTCAGATGCTACTTCCTGAGCCTGTCTTTGGCTTATGCTTAAACATGTTATTGTGCAGAAATAAACATGTGAGGACGGTGTCTTAAATGTCATCTCGATGTCTGTGATTTTGGGTAGTGGGAAACTTAATAGTATCTGTATTTATTTATTTAAAAAAATATGATTGTTGTTTTTACTGAACAATAATAAACAATTTTATGTCACATGCATCAAAAATAGATGAATTTATTAACAGAAATTGTCTGACAACTCATATCCAGTAATCCTCCAGTAATCTGATTACTGTTCAAATGAAGTATTTTAAAGGGCAGGTGCAAATAGTGCAGCAAATGTTTCAGGCAGTAGAAGAAAACGGAAAAATGTAGCATCCAATGGAGTTTTCTACACCTACCTAACCTGGCACTCATTTAAGCAGGCGTGTGTTACTGCGTATACTGTATATAATAAGAGGAAGATGTTTTTTTTAACCTCCTTCCTCTTTAAAATGTTGTTTTAGGTATCTAATCAGTCTTTATTGCCAGATTATTGATTAACAAACATGTATCTGTATTTTTTAATGGATTTATTTGTTTGTTGTAGAGCCTTTTTTCACTGATTATAGGAAATATTCTAATAAAACGATTCTGGGCATCAGATTTTCTTGAGCTATAAGCCACCATCATTCAAATGAAGAACAAAGCTATTTGGGAATAGAGTGTGTCCCAGCTCGGTATTATGCATGACAAAAGAAATGTCTTGGTTTGGGATGACCGGTATCTTTTTACAACAACCTACGCAAGACTCAAATGTCTCTTTTCTTTATTCATGGCCTGATCAGGCTTTATAAAGAAGTCAGCATAACACAATAGCAAGAAAAACTTGAAGACGACAGATAGAATGGGCATGACTGGTAATGTAAAACAGCCCTAATTTCTTTGTAGTTTTCTTTTCTGTTTCTGTTTGTAATTGTGCTGATATATATATATATATATATATATATATATGATATATAAATCTCATATGTGTTTTTACTTGTTAACGTTTGTTGCATCTGTATATACCATATGCGTTTTCAGTCATCCAGCGAGGTGTGTGCGGTCTACTGCTCTGGCCCTATATTCTTACTGTAAGCATGCCACTAGACTGTAAAGAAGAGCCGGGCAGCCTCACTCGCTGCCCCTCCATCTCACAAGAGAAACTTCTTGACAGAGTCATCCATCATGCTGAGCTCATCTACCGTGTCTCAGAAGAATCGTGTTCTTTATTTGTGAGTAACTCCAAAATGAGTCTTTGCTCTTTCACTTTTTTAATGTAAAAAACAAACAAACAAAACCAAACGTATTTCTGATTGTTCACCACTGCTTCTGTATTCACATGCTTGAAAAGAAGATTACCAGAGCCTAGAATGAGTTATTGCTCTAAATCACATCTCACACTATGATAACTCAATGCTGAATTATTTTGTCACTAGAAGGAGACTGCAATCTGAGCAAAATACCTCTTTCTCTCTCTCTCTCTCTCTCTCTCTCTCTCTCTCTCTCTCTCTCTCTATATATATATATATATATATATATATATATGAATGCAAAATAAGCACGTTGAAAAGCAGTGCTATAAAAACATAGCCCTAGGCAAAGGCCACAGTGATAGCAATGCAGGTTTTTTTTTTATTTGAAAAGAAGTTTGCTATTACTTTTAATACAGAGCATAAGGGCAATAAAACTAAGTCATCGAGGTGGGAATGATACTGTATATTTGCATGTCAGAGCTAAAAAGACATTGCTCATCAGTAAACGTCTTAGTCCTTTAAATCGACATTTTTGCATAATTTCGTAAATGTGAAGCTTTGAACTTTTGCTGGCTGTTTAAAGATAAGGCCAGATTATAAAACTTGAAACTTTCTGTTAGATACTGTGTATTCGTTGCATGACCATTCCCACACTGCCAGTGTTCAGAGCAATCTTCTCTCTCCTCTGAGCAGACCTACAGTGGGGTAATATGTCTGTGATAATGATATACTGCGATAGTAAAAGCACAGGTTTGGCACTCTGTTAAATATCCTTCACTTTGTGGCTGCAGAGTCAAAATGATCTTTGAAATGAGACTTTTCTACAAATATGCTGCACAGGATCTACAGCGAAGAGTTTGCTAGAGAACAAAACGTCTCTGTGGGGTTTTCTCTCGTGGTAAATAATGGTAAAGATTTTGTCTCTGCTTTCCTGGTTGATCTTTTCATATAAATGATTGAATATCTGTTAGCCCTTCTTCTGTAGACAGTAGTTCTTAGAGATTAGGATTAGGCTGTAACCATTTTTTCATACTGGCTAAAAACAAACCAAATTCAATAGAAAATATAAACGGTAATACTGGTGTGTATGCTTATCATTTAAAATGTGAAGATTAAACTGTACTTCTCTTTTTTTTTTAACCACCATTTTTCTGAATGGGCTACAGGAGGAGATGTTCATCCCGCTCCCTTTGCGACTTCAGAGTAACCAGGCTGGCTTTGCATGTATCACCAAAACATTACCGATCCCCAGCTCCAAAAGTGAAATTGAGCAGATATCTGTAAGCGCACTATGGCCTGAATACCACTGTTGTTTCTTTTTTTCTTTGTAAGGGCTAACGTCTTAATGTGTAAAAACTGCTTTTATTTGTGTGTTCACGCCTTTGCTTTTATGTATCGATGCATATTTAGTATGTGCTTACAGAGGCACTTTCCTTTCGTGAGGGTTTGCATGCTTGCATGTTTTGGTGGATTTGAATGGATTCAACAATCTGTCTGCTTCTCGCACATATGTGAGTGAGAGTGTGGAGGATTTGGAGCATTGTTAATGCATTATTAGTGTTGTTGCACATGCACGTCCT
This sequence comes from Benitochromis conjunctus, assembly GCA_015052645.1. Lineage (NCBI taxonomy): Eukaryota > Metazoa > Chordata > Actinopteri > Cichliformes > Cichlidae > Benitochromis > Benitochromis conjunctus. The sequence continues at coordinate 28,673 of VOQK01017904.1, forward strand.
TGAGCTCGGTTAAGCCTCCCCTTCTTTTGCTGTTTGATACACTTTGTGAGGTTTGCAGTAATTGCATTAAAAGAGGTTTCGTCTGGTATCTAGCTGGTATCTGTTTAGGACAAAGGCCAGCTTGGTCAGTAGGGTGGAAACTACACTGAGCTGCTTAGCAGGCCTGTGAAGGGTGAATTGGCTGTTCTGCAATAATCACCCTTCAACTAACAAAGGCCATAGTATATAGCAGCAATTTCTTCACAGGATCATTTTTAGCAATATTGAAACTGCTGGTTAAAAGTTATGTCATCACATAACAGTAAATGTGATCTTTGAAACAGCATATACTGCAACCTCCCATTTTATGAGTAATTTATCCTCTGCTCTTTCTGTTGGAATATTGCCTGCTCTGCCATTTAAAGGCCATTTGTATGGTGGTCATTTGCACATACTTTAGACTCTCTTCTGCTTAGGGAGGTTTAAGGAGGCTCACATGCCATTTCAGACTACTTTTGTTGCTGAATGGTTTGTAGTTAATGATCCATTTCTTAAAAGAAGTGCTAGTATATATATATATATATATATATATATGATTCTGTGAGGCAGATCGTAAAGATTTCTGTCCTGCAGGATAAATGGTTGCTCCACTCTGTGCTGATGCTGGTTCAGTCTTGGATCGAGCCCTTGGTCTACCTGCAGACGACACTGGATCGCTACGATCATGCTCCTGAAATGCTGGTCAACAAGACAAAATGGGTTTCTGAGAAACTGGTCAGTCTGGAGCAAGGGGTGGTTGCCCTCATTAAGAAGGTGGGTCAAATCACATATAACACACACACATACAGGGAAAGGGATTAATAAAAGGATTACTAAATATATAAAGAAAGAGGAGCTCAAGGAAATGTGGACGGTAAAGGCAACAGTGGTCCCTGTGGTAATCTGAGCACTCAGGGCGGTGACCCCCAAGCTGGGTGAGTGGCTCCACCAGATCCCAGGAATGACACCTAAGATCTCTGTCCAGAAGAGGGCTGTGTTCAAAATCATCTTTTTCTTATATTCTTTTGTTTGTCCCCTTTCTGACTATTTCTATTGTGTTTTCATATGTTTGCTACACAGATGTTGGATGAGGGGATGTTTACCACAACCTACAGTGAACAAGGCCTATTTCAATATGATACGCTGCCAGATATGCTGGAATCTGTTATGAGAGACTATACCTTACTCAGCTGCTTTAAAAAGGATGCTCATAAGATGGAGACTTTCCTCAAGCTTCTTAAGTGTCGTCAAGCTGACAAATACAACTGTGCATAAAATATAAACTGCAGCTAATAAATAATACAGCGCTTAGCTTTAAATTAATTCTTAAGGTTGGTAGTGTGCACTTCAAGATATGACCATGCCTTGGGCAAATCAACCTTGCTTGTAATGCAGTGCATTCCTTATTGATTGTTTTGGAACACCTTCACACAAAACTAAGTAGATGTAATGCTTTGCCCTTTCTTCAACATACTGCATTTTATATTCTTTCCCTGCTTAGTTGTTATTTTAACCTTGCAAAGGAGAGAGAGAGCAAACTCCCAAAAGATTATTTGTGTGTCGAGTTGTCAAAAAAATCTGCATATCCTGCCATTGATTTCCATTTCCTTTGTTCCTGACTGGGGTTTCTATTCCTTGCTGGGTCTCGCAGTGTTGTGACTATTCTCATAGCCCCTAGAGTGAAACTCTCGTTTTTTTTTAATGGAGCTGGTTTCACTTCAGCATTAGAGAAATGAAACACTTTCACCAAAGATGGGAGTCAAACAGAGAGCAATCACTATTAAAAAAAGAGAGAGAGATTTTTGATTAGCAAAAGAGAGGATGAGACAGAGACTACATAAATAACAGTCGTATCGAAAGCTGGCGCTCTTGAAGGAAACAGGAATTAGTCTATGCCGAAATGTTATCATTTAACATGGACCTAACATATATAAATAATGTGCCTTATTCAGTTGTTTAGGGAATAAAACATTTAAATGTATATTCTTAGACGTTATAAAGGAGGATAAAGATTACCTTTCTCTTGTGAACAAAAGAACCCGATAGTGTACTGTCATAGCTTTTCCGCTGTTCACTTAAGAAGCTAATAAAGCAAGACAAAAAGCATTAAAAAAACATTGTTTTTAATGTGGTTGTTTGTGTGCTATATTTTTTTAAGAGAGTGCATTAGACGTGGATGTGTGGCTCATCGGTTTTACAGTCAATTCCCTGTTATGCGTCTCTCTTTCTGCCTTAACCTGATGGCCACGCTTCAGCATGTAAAACTCAGTCTTTCACTCATGAGGAATCAGTGTAGCGTGCTCATCCTAGCCGGGTCCAAATGTAAAACTACACCACAAAACTCAAAAATACATTGCATGTGCCATTTCCTCCACATAAAATGGTATTAAGGAAGGAAGATCCTCGTATACCTCGTATATTTCCATCTGTGTTGAATGAGGAAAAGTCAAGTCTGATAAGATGGAGAGAAAAAAGAAATAGATCATACAGAGAATAAAACAAAGTCATTTGGTCCCTTCTTTTTTTAAAAGATTTTGTTAATTGTCAGCTTAAATAGTTACTGTTGCGTGTGATGCTGTAGCACTGCTGAAATGTATTTGAGCCTGTTTAATAACGCAGCCGGCATACCATTTTCCATCTGTGAATCTTTGCCTCGTTCCTGATCACCACCAGTTCCAGCCAAAGCTGTGTGGCCCAAAATAGACGGCGCTCATCCCTTGTAGCCTTGAAGATAAAGCAGTGGAGGGCAGCAGAGGAGATAAACTTCCTCTGCTGCCGTCATCCTTTCCTTTCTTTCTTGAACCAACCTTTTTCTTTCCTTTTAAAAAAAAATTTTTACCCCTGTTTTTAACATAAAATCTTGATGATCTATTTCTTTTTTCCATTTAGTCTTTTTGGTCTTGATTGCAGAACAGATACTAATTCACGGCCTTTTATCAACTTCTCAGATTGTTTCAGACTGTCAGAGTCTTTGGATTCCAGAGTGCTGCTATGTTAATTGCCATGATTAACAACTTGTGGTCCAACAAATGTTAATTAATGATTATGGAGCGTCAAACATCCATTCGTGGCTAAAGGGAAGAGTTGAGTCAAACTACTTCATGCATATGTGACAAAATGAGCATGTACGTTTCTACCTTTGTGCCAATATAAACCATTTTAGCCATGAATGTGCACTGACGCTGCCGGCGGTTTGGTTTCAGTACATAACTTTCGCTGCTTGAGTTTGATTGAAAATGGACACTTTGTCTGGCTGCACAGTGCATAAAAGTCAAGGGTGCCTTGCGATGGCAAGCCTCAAAGGTATGTCATCCAATCAGTAGTTTCGCCATCTGAATCCTATTTAGCTGAAATCAACAGTTGGAGCTCAACTCGTTCAAATCTTCTTAGCATCTTTATCAACATTTGATGAGATCCAACATGTTCATGTGGCAGAACACTGAGAAATGTTTAGATCCGCTTTTCTGTGGCCAATATGTGTAGCTCATTTCTGAAACCAAGTTTCTGCATCACGCCAACAGTTCACTTCTATGAAGAATTTTTTTTTTTAAATGTATAATTTCTAAATGCCTGTTGCAAGATTTTTAAACCCTTTGAGTATAGCCAAAACTATTTTCTTCAGAAAGCTTTTGGTTCATTTCGAATCCGTTGTGATGGTGCGCACAAGAAAAACTGCACACTATGCCCTGTCCAAATATTTATGGGCCTGTATGCTATTAGTAGACGCAGCCAAGTAGAGTTCAGACTCCTAGCCAGAATTTATTCTGGACAGCAAGAAAAAAATAATAATAATACATAAATAAAATTTTATCCAAACCGCATTTTAAGGTTGTCTGAAATGCAATTCTAAGGCTGTTTCTTGGCCTTTAACCACTAAAATCTGATTTCAGTGTGTCTTTTTTTATCACTCTCAATGAGACATGCAATAACAATGTTAAATGTAGATTTTTCTTTAAAGTCCTGAGCAGAGTCTAAGATGCTTCCTGTAGAAGACTACGTAAAACAATCTGAGAATAATAAGCAGTAGATGGAGAGACAACTGTCTGTACAGATTTTGCAAAAGCCAGTTTTCAATAGACACTTGCTCTACACTGTGCCCCAGATTGCTGCTCAATATATCAATTTACACTTTTTCTGACTTGAGTAACACAACTGTAAAATATGTCTTTTCCCCACTCAGTACTACAGAATTCATTATGGAATAATACGTTTTTTATTGTTTTGATCAAATCCAAATTTTAAAATCTAGATTGTAATTTCAAGAAGGAAAGCTTGTTTGGAAGAACTGAAAATGATTTCTTGAGGTGCAGGATTCAGTTAATCAATTAATATCAGCTATTTTGTGATAAGACTCCAATTAACCATCATAGTGGAAAAGAGTCCCAGCAGTGACGGGGATTAGGATTTGGTTTCGGCAGTCTACGTAGATGCTGGTAGTTGTGAAGATCAAGGTTGAGGGTGAGGCAGTGATGGGGAGGAAGAGGAGGGTTTCAGGAATTGTCTGAAAGGCGGAATGAAAGAAGAGCACTGAGATTTAAAGCACACAAAACAGAGGCTGATTGAGTCATAGAAGGCAAGCAAGAAAATGACTGGACAGAGTACTAATGTCAGTATTGAGTTTCACAATGTGGGAAAGAAGAAATGATTCAATCTTCTGTTTCATATGCAGTATTTACTTTAATTGAGAGAATGTTATGTAAAGGATAGATGAGTGATTACAGATTTTCCTTATAGAATTATTTCAGCTTTTTTTTTTTAGTTAAAAGAAGATTAAAACATACTATTCACACAT
>VOQK01017904.1:35070-45512 GCA_015052645.1 Benitochromis conjunctus
TGGGATGCATAAGTGGAGCAGAGGAGACAGAAAAGGAGAGACGAGGAAAGGAGCGGGAAATGTAAAAAAAAAAAAAATACTGAAAGGAGGTAAAGAGAGGAAAAATAGGCGGTCAATTTGAAATTTGTCAACCACATAGAAAAGGAAAATGTAATAGAAAGGAGAGGGAATATACAATCGAAATGACCAGGATGTGAGAGCAGCTCTAAGAAGTGTGACATGCAGGAAAGTAGGTTGAATCTAGAGAGAGAATGAATGACTGGAAGGCAGGTACATGGCTAGAGGAGTTAAGGCTGAGAAGTTGTGTTGGCGTGATATGAAACCGAGACTTGAAGTATGAAATCCTTGAGCCTCGAATGGCTCAGCTGGCTCCCACACTGTTGTTCTACTTTCATTTATGGCTCAAAATGACGGCTTGGAGAGACCTAAAACAGTCTCACAGCCACTGTATGATCTCCATGTAGTAACAGCTCAGTGCCTTTCCGTCGTTCTCATTTTCTCTGCTGTAATAGCATTTCTAGGCGGTAGCTTAAACTTGTCACTAAAATGGTCTGCTTTTTCATTTACACAAAAATAGGGAAAACAGAAAGAAAAGGGGGGATATCTTCTCTTTGGATCTCAACTGCTCAAGATGAGTACAGGACTTAAGCAGGGATGATACTTTGCATGTTGTACTCAAGTACAAGTTCCTTTAAATGACAAAATTTGAGTTAATGTCTACAAAAGTTCATACCACTGAAAACCAATAAGAATTTGTCCTCAAACAAAATAGGCAGGCTACTGATCCTGAGCTCAGTACATCTATAGGTTGTGTATATGCAGTTTAATAAAGTAGAAGTTGCTGTTTTATAGATTTTTTTCAAATTATATATACATTATTCCATTACAAAACTTAGAAGAACCACATCCATAGAAAAGCGAATCAAATTTTAAACCTTTTGTTTTTATTTGCTCAAGCACTAAATCAGTGCATCGTTATGCTTTCTTGTGCAGACACAAAGAGAGAAGCTGGCAGATATTACACCACGAGGAAATTAGCTGAATACTTTGGAGACTGTTCAGACACAGGCTGATGGTATGTGAGCTCTGTGGGGAAGCGCCCATCAGTCGTCCCAAAGTCGTCTCTCCGCTGAAGCAGAGAATCACAGATCTGCTGTCCTACTGAGCTTTCCAAAGTTGTGAAGACATGGACAAAATGTGGGCTAAAAATAAAAAACTCCGGACAAAAAGCTAAAAAGTTCACTTTTACACTAAACTTCGTCACAGGTGCCATCGTAGGTAATTAGTGCACGCTGCCATAAGAAAAGCAAAGTTTTGGTTGTCCATCTGCTGCAGATAATTGCTCCTGAGATTCACTGAATAGTCTTACGTGGACGAGTAATGGACATCATGCAGACTCTGTTCTAAAGATAGTAGGGATACTTGATCCAGGTGCATCAAACAGATTTCACCTCACATTCACCTCAGTTAGGCGTCACATTAATCTGGAGGTGTGTTTTTATCTTAGTGGCATAAATAACTGAGTTTTTGACTCGCTTTAACTGGACTTTTGTTCTCAATAATTCCTAAGGGAAAATCCTGGCACTTTAGCCGATGCTCCAGTGTAGTCACTGTCTGTTTGGTGTAGAGCAGGTAGTGCAAAGTAGATTATTAGACGTTTTTCACACACTGCAAATTATCTGAGAAACTTCAATGAGCCTGCTGAGGACACAGTTGGGAAATGGCTCTCATACAGCGAAGGGAATATAACTACACACCTCTATTCAGGTAATCAGGTTTACGTGGTTTAATATTCAAGTTCTTCATCTTCAGTGTTCTCGCCTTTGTGTACTTAATTCTAAGAATGAAGGCGGCAGTTCTGCTCAGGCTTCAGCACAGAAAAGCTGATTGCAATTGAAGTTCACAGTTTCTGTTATAAAGGCACTGCGATGCTCCGAGTCACTTCCACTCATCAGCTTACTGTGGATATAATGAGAGACGAAGGGAAAACATCTGAGAGGACTGCATCTAGACCAGCGGCTGTGGAACAAACACCCTCACTTTCAGAAAAATGAAGAAGGCAGAAGACAGATGCCAAAAGAAGCTGAGCTTAAATCAGTGCAATTTCCTCCCTTCATGTCTCTGGCCAGAAGGACCTTTGAGAGTTTTCTGCCTCTTTTTTGAAAAAGAAAAAAAAAAAAAGCCTGCTTTGAGATATACTGTAAATCACAATGCACGGGGAGGGGCTGAGCTAGTAAGAGAAAAGGGAGGCCTGTGGAAACACATTTATTATTTTCCTGCCAGTGTGCGTCTGCTTATGTTTTTCTTAGATCAAGACACAGTCCTAAAAAATCTGGTGCATTTCCTTCACTTCAGGAAGCACTTTCATAACTTCAAATATAATAATTTCCTTTTTGGAAAGACGCAGAGGATTATCCATGTGTATTTGGATTTCATTTATCCGTTTTCTTACCCTGAAAGAAAAGGATTGAAGAGAAAAGGGGGAGCTCACATACAGTTAATGGTTGGACCTCTGGCCTCTGATCCTAAATGGGTTTTGATAGGTGTGGTGAATTCAGTTTCAGCTCAGGGATTATGATTTACCGCCTCTCTGGTTTGGCTCCAGGAAAGCAGCACTCACATCCTCTGCCTATTTTCCTGTTTGTTTTGCCTCCCCTTGATGGCAGAAATAGTGAATACAAATGGCGTGCCGAAGAACTCCCTCCCTTCTCTGACATATGGCACTATAAAGAAGAAAGACTGAATTTTATTTGAAATGGAAGTGCAATCCATTTGAAATACACTAAAGTGCATTGATGAAAATATAAAAGATTTGTATGGCATGCCAACACTCAAAGAGTTGAAGTGTCCTTAAGATTGTTGTGTTTATCTATCAGAAGTGCTCGAAATGTTGGAGCAAGGCTGGCTGGTAAAGAAGCTTTCTGTTATCACATGGATTACTTTAATGCTACATAGCAAGCTTAAATGTTTTGTTGTTTTCAGTTAATAACTTTGTAGCTTTTCTGTTTGTTCATTACTACATTTGGACGCCACTTTTATTATAATCTATAGCCCTCATGTTTGCCCCTCATGGACCTGCTTACCCTTCAGGCCCTGTCAGAAAAAATCGACTACCAAGTGAATTAATGACACCGTGTGTTTGAAACACTGTGTTTTTTATTTAAATACGGAAATAAACCAACCAAACCCACAAAAATTTGCCATACTTATAATATACTTCAATAATGACATAAAGCCTCTTGTTTACAGCGTTTTAGTTAGGAATCTTCTCAGTTTTGAAGTAAAGTCACAATATGTGCAACAAGAATAACTTTGGCCAATCCATTCAAGACGTCTTGATTTACAACGTTCACTTATCGTGCCCCCCACCACCCCGTACTTTCTCACATTTGAGGCTGCCCCCTATAATCTCTGTGGCTGGCCAACTGTTTATGCAATTTTGGATCAACAGACCAAGAGAGTGTTTTTATTTTCATGCAGGCAGACTGAGGTCAGATACTTTTTGAGAATAATAGCAGAGTAAAATGAAAGGGCAGTTTTATGAATAGAGCCATTACATCAGCCTATGCATCAGCAGCATTTGGCTGTTGTGAAACAAACGTTTGAGATAGAATAAGGTAAGAAAAGATCTGAACGCACAACACTGGAGGCAGAATGGAGAAAGGACAAATCTACTTAGAAACGTGCAAAACCTGGGAAGGTGAATAAAAACACAGGGAACAGGACAAATAACCTTGGAAATGTACATGGTGTCTATTCAATTCAATTCAGTGTTATTTATATAGTGCCAAATCACAACAACCATTGCCTCAATGTGCTTTACATTGTACATAAAGACCTTACAATAATACAAAGAAAACAGAGAAAACCTCGACAGTCATGTGACCCCCTGTGAGAAAACGCATTCATGACAGTGGGACAGAAAAACTAACTTTTAACAATATATATGCTCTGCTGGCAGGCATACTTGGTTTCTACTAATACGCTGCTTGTTTTCTGAACCAGCCCACATTTGGACAACATGGAGTAAGTATACTTGACTCCATGAAAATATACTGGACCTAGACCCACTAGGTTAAAGTAGTAAACCAAGGAACATTGATTATAATAATAATGTATACTTTATTGATCCCGTAGGAAATTAGTCTCTGCATTTAACCCATTCACACTCAGTGAAGCAGTGGGCAGCCACCAATCTGGCGCCCGGGGAGCAGTATGTGGGGGACGGTACGGTGCTCAAGGGTACCTCAGGGTAGCCGTTGGGTGGATTCGAACCGTCGACCTTCCGATCCAGGGGCGAGCACTCTACCTACTGAGCCACCCCGCCCCCGATTAGTGTGTAATTACATCGTCTAATAAATTGATTTAATCTGATAAACTTTATTAAACCATTAAATATACATAGGAACTGGTTTGTGCAAACTGCCATGTTGCCCCACCACCTTAAATGCAATGACCAAGATGGACATTGCTGTAGACATAGTTGGCAGAGACCAGCCACATACATAGCACACCTTATAAGTTACTTTGAATTTAAAGAGCACGAATAGCTCATTCAAATGATATATTACTATTTATTTATTTGTGTCTGTCTCCTCCACCATCACTGACCTCTTTCCTACCTAATTTCCATCTCATCCTCCTTTTCCGTCCCTTAAGATTCGTCTCTTGAACTGAAGACAGGGCTCAGTATCGCTATCTTTGGACAGAAGTGACCTTCACTGACTCGCCAACTCGTATCAGTGTCCTTTCACAAAGCTTTACAGCTTCCTCCAGAGTAAATACACATGGACACCCTGCATATTGACAGCTGAGATTAAGAATGGACTGACAGCCTACTACAAACATTACAGATAAAAGGTGGCCAGGGTTGTTTGTCCCACCCCGGCCACAGTACCTAAGATTGTGCACTTGATTTTATACATTTTTACTTTAAAGAAATCAATATTCAGTGCTAGAACAATTAAAAACACCTGCTAGAGTTTCCATTTAGCTCCTGCAATATTTTCACTTTTGTATGAAAAAATGCTGGTATTTCTGAAGCACAAGGCTATACTTTCAACGCTTAGCAGGTACACAAAACAATAATTGCATAATTGGAATTTCTGAGACTGTCTTGCAAGTTTGTCTTGAAGCCAGAGAAGTTTTCTCTCTAATAACACACTTATTTCCTCGCCATTCTCCCCACAGAGAAAACTTGATGAGAAATAAGTCGAGTGTAGTATTACAGCCTCGTCTAATGGAAACATTATCGGGATGTGATACAGCAGAAACAGCAGCATTCAGCAGCATTTCCAAGAATCCATTTCAAAGCTCAGTTTACCCATAATGTAGAGATAATCCTTGTCAGTCAAGAGACACACCATTTACCGAATGAGAGTACGGCCAGTTGTTGTTAATTTTTACAGCTTTATCATCTATTTATTGCAGAAGTCATGAGAATATTGTGACAATGATGAATAAAACATTACAATTGAGGTTATATATTATGAACTAAGTTGCTTTGGTTTGCCACCTACAATAATGACTCATGGTATCAAGGCTAAACAAATATATACGCCTCCTAAAGGTTGCATGACAGAAATGCTTTTGCGGTAATAATTCTCATAGAAAATATTTAACAGGAAGTTACTGTATAACTAAAACCAACCAGTAAACCAGCTCTTCTTCCCTGCTCCTTGTGTCGTTTTAAAAACATTTAAAGCAACCATAGCATTACTGTAGACTGGATTTTTATATATGCTGCAGACAGAAAGAAACAAGACTGCAGAAAGGTGGGGGATTGTGATTTGTGAAATTGTTTGTGTGGACGTGGACAGGATGTGAACAAAGTTGCCCACAGTGTGTTTATTTGCCTGTTCCTGCCTCCATGTCTGACTGTAAATCAGACATGGAGTGATGGCAAATTGTGCAGTCGCGCCATATGCAAGTTTAGCAGCTTCTGCTGCAGTATAACGCACTGTTAAGTATACAATTATGGCTGAAGCGTACTGTAAACAGACATGCACACATACTGTACACAATTTGACATTTAAAATTCTTCAATGGCATGTCAGGACTATGGACATATACAGTACGGGTCCGGTATAGTTCATTCAGCTTTAAAACTGTATAAAATGTACACATCTGCTTCACCAGATTTGGAAAGCTCACCAGTGGAGGTTATGGTTTTATGCTCGTCTATTCTTTATACCTACATGCAACAATCAAACAGAGAAAAAATGCCAGCTTTGTGCACTGGCAGATGCCACAGCTGATTAGATTAGATCATTAGCAACACATTCTATACTTTTTAGGAACTCCAAAGCAGTGCCATATTATATTATATTATATTATATTATATTATATTATATTATATTATATTATATTATACTTAGTCACAATTATTTTGCTCATAACTAATCATCATAACTGAATATATCTATCTGTAGGTCAAAAGTATTTTAATAAAAGTGCAGAAATTACTGAAGAGTCAATCATTGTCTTCCACTTTATTTCCATTACACAATTACATTGTGGTGGAACTCATGCATTGCATTTAGGGTTCAAAAAAGGCAAATGTAAACCTGAATATACAGAGTCAATACAATCAAATCTATACAATATTGTTGTAAGTTAAAGTTGACAATAAGCAGTTATGAAAATGAGACATAATGAAATATATTTAAATCTGAAATGAAATGAAATTTTAAAAAAATGGATAGACTCTTAAAATGTGCACTTTGAACTGGCGCAGCTTGCGACCTTGCTCTGGCCAGGCAAAGCCTCCAAAGTCCCTCACTTGTTTTTCTTGTCTACTATTTTTTTTTTTTTTCATTTTTATCCCAAATGCTATCCCTCTGCCCTGTCCTATTGTTCCAGCGACACAGTGTGAACACAGGTTCTTGGATTCCCATTCAGTGAGGCGAAGGACAGCATTCCAACTCCTTGCCAAGACACCTTATCTGTGCCTGGCAGCCTGCAGACAGGAAAGAGCAGTAAGTGTGAGGGGGTGGGGGGAGAGGGGGGGCAAAGGCTAGAGGACACAAATGGAAAAATACAAGAAAGTACTTGATGGATGATGCACAGTACAGGTGAAAAATATAAAAAGGGAAAAAAAAAGTTATATGCAGAACCCCCTGTTTGGATTGGTTTATTCAGGTTATGTATCACAGCCTTCAGCTTTGTTGCATTTGTTGCTGGATAGAATTAGCCAGCAGATTACACATTAATGAACCAAAGTGAAAGAAAAGATGAACAAAAGTTCATCAAAAGTATAGAGTAAGGCTGCAAAATATTGTACCGCATGTAAGCAAAACAGCTGTCCCGCTGTCCTGTGCTTTACCGCTTACATTAAAGTCATTGAGAATAGTACGTATTCTGTCAGCTGGTGGACTGAACTAAGAGCATCATTCTTTAGTTTTGTTCTTGCTTTGGCAATTTCGAAACAATGTTGCTGCCAAGTGGTGACTTTTAAAAGGTGAATATCTTATAGGTACAAAAACAAGCTCTTGTTTGGCACTGGGATGATTCACTGGTTCCCTCTGTTTAAAAGTGATAGGGGTGATTTATTTGACTTTCCAATTCTCTGCTGATGTCTTCCTGTTGTTTGTTTTTCTTCGCTTTGTTGCTGAAGCATAACTTGACTTTAAATTGATTTTTAGGTGAGAACATTGAAAGTTCACAATTTTACTTTAGCGCAAGCTTTGAATTGTTTAATTGTGTGTGTGTGTGTGTGTGTGTGTGTGCATGTGTGTGTGCGTGCGTGCGTGTGTGTGCGTGTGTGTGTGTGTGTGTGTATAGGTAACAAAGGACAACAAAGGCAGAACCATATTATTTTTGAATTAAACAGAGGGGACCAGCTTTATGGATCACATGAAATAATTCAGATTCAATTCCAACATTAATATTGTATTTTTTATTGGAATTGCTGAAACTATCTGAAATTACCTGATGCAACTCACTACCAATTCTGGTTTTGATTTGCTCTCTATTTGTTGTGCTGTGAGTAGTGAATTATGGATACCAATCTGTGGTTTCAAGACAAATCGTTTGTTGCAAATCACATACCGGCTTACTGCATAATACTGTATACATCACTGTCCTGAGCCACCGATTTCTTTAATTTTGTTTCCAGGGAGCCAGACTTTCTTATCATTTTAAGGTGGCCCTGAAAATTAGTTCTCCGGGGATTCTGAAGGTATTTCAAGGGGTTTTTTGTAGATATTGGCTGCTTTTTTTCATTCAGGAACTTTGAGGAATGTTTTTTTGTTTGTTTGTCAACTCACTCAATTCTGATCTTGGAATCATATAAGCATAGAAAATGAACCAAGGGATGAATTAGTGTTGTGTCTACACATAAAAGGCCATTTTAAATTGCATCTTTAGGTTATTTGTTAATAGCAGTTTGTCGCAAAAATACCGTTTGTTTTTTCGAACATACGAAAAAAAGATAAAACAGTTTGACAGAAAAGAGCACATACTGGGCAGGCATACCAGCTACAACAAATGAAGAGTGTATGTAAGTCACGTCCTTAAAAAAACGGGAGAAAAATCCAGCCAAAACCTGACACAGGACCTAAGAGATGCATCTGGCCCTTCAGTTGATCCATCTACTGTTCACTGAAGCCTCATCAGAAATAGTCTCAGTGGAAGGTTGGCTGTCAAGAAGCCGTTCTTAAGAAAGGGAAACATGCCAGATTACACAAGAACTGGACTCAAAATCAGTGGCAACATGTCTGATGGAGGGATGAATCCAAATTTGAAATTTCTGGTCAATGTGTGCCGAGGAGGCCATGAGAGAGCTCCAACACTGAGTGTCTACAGCCATCTGTAATGGTTTTGGGGAACATTTGAGCCAAACTGATGGAATTATGAACACAGAAAAACATTGTCAGATTTTGATCCATCATGCCCTACCATCTGGAAAGTGTCTAATTGGCAACAGCTTAATTTTTCATCTTGACAATAATCCCAAACACAATGTCCATGCAGCAAAACATACCTGAATACACAATGGAGCAGCATCAGTCATTGATTGGCCTCCCCAGAACAAGGATCTCAACGCGACTGAATCAGTGTGGGATCACCTTAACAGAAAATAGAGCAGAAGGCAGCAAACATCCCAAGAATAGCTTTGGGTGTCCTTCAGGAAGCCTGGAGAACTATTCCTGAAGACTCCTCAAAGACATTTTTTCTAAGAGACTTCAAAAGGTCCCTTTTGTAAGACTCATGTGTAATACCTACTTTATACTGGTATATATTCTGGTACACATTCTGAACCACATATTCAAATCATGGTTGAGGTGTAAAAAATAATGTATTTGAAAATAAATAAATTAAAATAAATAAAACATGAAATTCAATTACCACACAAGCTTGACTACATCATCTTGTATCATCCTAAGTGCATAATTTCAGTTAATGTCAGCAGACCTGAGCTCTGGTTGCTGGATTGACATACTGTTCCTATTCCACTGTATGCTGTAGGCACACAGTTTAGAACACCACTGCAGGAAACTATCCACAGTTTGAGTCACAGATATCCTTTGAGCTTACTGTATATGAACATCAAGGGCAGGAAGGCCATCAAAAGGCCCTAAGTAACCCCAGTGTTTCCCACTTGACAGTGGATATTCTGACTCAAATCCCTTATGATCGGTTTCCCGCGCTAACGTGAACCACATCCTCAGGAAATGTTCCAGTGATAAAAAAAAATGAAATGAAACAGCGTAAATAGAATATTTTTGTTTTGTTCTGTTTTCTCTGGAGTAAGCTGATAGACGTAATCTGGAACAATACAAATTTTTCTGTAGTGTTTTTTTCTTCCTCTGTGATTTTTCAGGGGTTCCGTTTATCCGTCTATTGATGATTACCTATTAAGTTTTCTGTACCACCTGGGCACAGGGCTGGTGTGTTGCAACAAACACTGAAGATAATATACTGAGTCAAAAACCAGAACTGTCATTAAACATTTATCATTCATGTTTATATGTTAGTGATTAACCACACTGCAGTTAGAGCTGCAATCATTATTATTTTTTATATTTATATGTGTTCATGTGCATGTGTTAAACTCATAGAGGGGAAAAACAGAGTGAGAAGAGAGAAATAAAACAGGTTTGAGAATCATTAAACAGCCAGAGAGTGTGATGGTGAAATCTAGTATCCAGCTGGTTTCGCACCATCTGCTGTGCTAATGCACTGATACATCATCATGCAAGTGTGAAAAAAATAATTATGAACCTCAAACACTCCATTTGTAGTTACTGGAAACGTCCACTAGATGACAGCCATGTTCCTTTAATGCTCTCTGCTTCATAGGAAAAAAATGACTTGAAAGATGGGCTGCAAAAAAAAACTGTGTGTGTGTGCGTGCGTGCGTGTGGGTGTGTGTGTGTGTGTGTGTGAGACAGAAAGAGAGCGAGAGAGCCTGTTTTAGATGGTCCTGCAATATGGTGTGT
>VOQK01017907.1:11474-23408 GCA_015052645.1 Benitochromis conjunctus
ATGATGCCAAAATGATAAAAGTAAAAAAAAAAAAAGGATCATCCAATTAAACATAAAGTATCTGAGATGGTTTAAGTGCCTTCTGTTTCCTGTTACACTGCCCCGTAGGTTTCTCGTTACGCTTGTGTTTGTTTAAGCCTGTGGATTAAAAAAGTACTTTATATTTATATATGACTAAAAGGATTAAATGCCTATTAAGCAGACAACTGTATAAAGATGGAGCTTGTGTGCTGAGCGAGTTTTTGTTGTACCTGTAGGGCAGCAGTTTGGGGTGAGTGTGTGTTTTCTCTAACACTCTCTTCACCAGCTGTTCGTTTTCCTCGGGATACACTGAGCGTGTGCAGTAGACCACAGTCTGAACCTTTGGGACTGATGAATGAAGGAAATAAATGAATTTTTTACCAACGGGAATACAAATACAGAACGTGTTTAAGTGGCAGCTCGGTCGCTGAAAAGTGTGTGTGTGTTTGTTTTTTCAGCATTTACTCACAGGTGAGAGCGTGTGCCAGCAGTTTTGCTTGCTGGGCGGTCAGAGAGTTTATTTTTCTCTTGGAAACAGAACCATGAGACAAATCTGGCAGTAGACCCCAGTCTGTCAGCAAAGGAGAACCTGTTTAATGTGTGGACTCTTCATGATACCCTCATGATGTTTTCTAGTCCAGCATCAGCTCGTTTTAAGTCTGTAAGTAGTTTTTAAGTCACTCGGGCCTTGTTCAACTCTACTTGGTTTCCATAAAACTGCAACTACAACCTGACTGTATAATAGTCAAATGTAAAAACAAAAACAAAACTGACGTATTATGTTTACTCATTGAAACGGGAGGTTGGAGTTTCTTATATCTCCCTACCTCCGTGTTCACTGTGGATAGCGGGCACCGGGTCGTTGAGGGCAGAGGACGAGCACTGAGGCAGCACCACGATGACCTTTACCCGCTGGACGGTGGCGTCCCCGTCATCCAGACCGTAAAACGCTTGTGACAGGACACGAACATCTACAACAGGATGTGGAGCAACATGTGAGTGATCAGATTAGTGTTGACACTGTGCTGCCAGCATATGTAATATTCAAAACTCAGAGATAGGGTTCATGAACGTTAAAGCTTGAAGGACAGATACACATCAGAGGTGTTCAGTGACATCAGCACTAAAAGGCGTTCCAGATCAGTAAATCTGAAGTGTTTGTCACTCACTTTTTAAGTCCATCTGTGTGAGCAGTTCCTGGATCTCGTCTTTGTGTGAGGGGTTGTGATCAGCACCACACACCAGCACTCGGACCGAGCGGGCAGCAGCCACAACGGCGGCGTGTGCCACAGTCACAGCAGAGAAGGCACCCGCCAGCAGGACGTCGCTTTTTTCAAACAGCAGGGGGCGTAACACACTTGCCGCCACGCACACACTCCTGTCCTACAAAGACAGACAGACAGGTGTGTCTGTTATTCACACAAGCTCGGTGGACTACTTTCTCCTTAAAGAAGCTGGACCCTCCAGACTTACAGACCGCTGTGCGGCTAATCGAGTTTAAGTCATTCAACTCAAGACTTCAGACTTCACATCACAACAGGAAGTCAGCCTGGATCAAAGGGCACAACTTGCACTTTATCTCACAGCGGTGAAGTGTTTTCACCTAGAAAAAGACTATTAGGCAGCCTTTATACAGACTGAGTGCATTTCTTCCTGCTGATTTCAAAACCTGTAACTTTTTCCTTCTTAAATTAAGTCTTTTATAAAGTAGCACGCTAAATGCACGTGCTTCTTATGATCTGCAAAATCTGCACCTAAAATGACAATCAGTAGAAAAGCTGACAAAAATAATGACTGAGCTGGTTTTCCACTGTCACTGTCCTTTAATCTGGATATATGCAGTAATTTTCATCTCTCACTGAATCTTTTTTTTTGCTTTTAACTCTTACCTTCAGCTTTCACTTTGACTCTTTCAGATTTACTAACAGATTTCTACTCCCCTCTAAGAATGATTTCAGCTGTTGGTCATCTTTTTTGAGCCCATACATCCATTAAGAAAGCATTTACTGAGGTATCAAATCAAGTAAGGGATAGCTTTAATCTTCTCATAGACATTTATGCAATCTGAACTATTTTTGATTCCAGAGAAAGTGCCCCCTGCTGGTTATTAGAAAGAATGCAGATCTGAAGGACTTCTGCCATGGCTTTACTTCTCAGACTTGGTTTAGTCTATATACATTTTCCACCAAGCGCCACCGCTTGAAAACATACATCCTGGTCGAGTCACTTGAGGGGCTTTAATGTGCCAGCTCTCTGCTATAAGCTGTCTGATTATGTAGCTTTGTGGCATCCACACCTCCCACTCCCACATCTCAGGCAGCATCTTCACCTAAACTAAACATTTCCAGTGGTGAGAATGTGTCAGATCCCAAAGATCTCCTGCTGTGTGCTACTTGTTATGACCTGACTCTCCTGATGTTGTCCTGAGTTTTTCAAGTCTTCCCCACTCTTTGCTCCAGTTTGCTAAAGTTATGTTCAAGTGCTCACCCCAGTGAAAACATATATCTCGCGCAAGTTCTCAGTTATCCTAGTCATGGTAGTCTTAAGAGCTTGAAAAGAAGAAAATCCACCCAACTAGGGGTGAAAAAAGGCGGGGGTCATTACCACCAGAGGTTTCGGGGGAAAGCACTGTCAGACCTTGCGCCACCCAATCATGTGAGCTATTTAGATTTTATTCCTCTTTCAAGTCATTTTGGCATCCTTGAAAGAGTGACCTTTGACCTTTAAGTGCAGGTATACTCTGGAGACTCAGCTTCACATTAACAGCGAGTCAACAGACACCTCTTAAGGGACAACCCCCTCACAAGGGTTCAAATACCTGGGATTCTCCACCTTTAGTTTTAATACTGAAGAAACCTCTTGGATGAAAGTTGAAGTGTCTTCCAAAAAACTCTGAAGAAGTCTAGTCACCTTCTTTTCAAGCTCTTCAGAATCAAATATAGGTACTACACCCAGATTTCTACCTGTATGTTCAGCACACGTGTGGCGGTGAGGCTGCTGTGCTGGAGCCAAGCTTGAAGATGCTGGGAGAAGATGAGTGTGTCCGGACAGAGGGGGTCCTTACAGAACGTGGACTCCTTGAGGTCGGTCACGTTCTCCGCTTGACACAAACCAGCGCTTCGTAACGCTTCACACATCTCGTCAAGACTACATGGAGAGGACAAAACATGCTGTCAGAGACACACACATCACCAGGTACAGATACAGGAGACTAGATCATTGTAATACAGAGACACCAGTGCTCTCT
The DNA here is from genome assembly GCA_015052645.1 of Benitochromis conjunctus. Taxonomy (NCBI): domain Eukaryota; kingdom Metazoa; phylum Chordata; class Actinopteri; order Cichliformes; family Cichlidae; genus Benitochromis; species Benitochromis conjunctus. The sequence goes on from VOQK01017907.1 coordinate 14,743, forward strand.
GATTAGCAGCATCTCAGTATTCTGCTTTATCGCCAGTGAACTTTACCAGGCATTAAACACATTCTGCATTAAGCCAAAAAATTCATCCTGTCTCTTTAAGGCTACAGTGTACAATGAGTTTACATATAAAAAAGTGCGCTCCCAAACATTACTCAACGCCAAAAGATTATTACGAAAATAGGCCATGTTTGGGCTCTTGAACATACGTGACACACAATGGCTGCTGTGAGCTGTTTCAGTGCAGCGAAGAAATAAATTTGGGAACATCATGCTGAAACAAGCACCTACCTGATCTTGAGAGTATTGATCCATGCGCACAGTGGCAGACCTCTTGCTCGGTGCTGTTTGGTCCTGACGCTGTCGGACAAAAAGCAGGAGACACTCTGCAGATTCTGCTTCACTCTGCAGCGAGCTAGAGAGGCCGCCAGCTTGGTCTTACACCTGTAAAAACACACCAGAGCCCATTTTCATCTTTCTTTGATTCAGTTTTGGTTATATAAACTTGTGATGTTCACATGTGACTTTTACACTCGCCTGTGCAGACTTTTCTCCAGGTTCCTGACTTCCTGGATGGGTTCTTGCCCTTCTATCGTTGGACGTTCACATGGAGAAAACTTTTTGTCCTGAAAGTCGAACAGCATCACCATCGCCAAAGGCAGCAAGTCGCCAGACTGAAAAACATTGCAGCTCTTTATTACTAACCTGAACCTATCCTGAAACAATTGGACTGAGTGCAAAGAATAAATAAAAAACAGAATAAAATGACTGGCAAATGTTATGAAGCCATATTTTGTATTTTTTGTATATATTTGAGAATGTTTAAACTGAGAAAATGTCCCATTTTAAGAAAAATATCAGCTCATCTAAAAAAACAACAACATTGGGACAGGGCCTTGTTCACCACTTTGTAACATCCCGGCCTCTTTTAAAAACATTCTGTAAACATCTGGGACCTGAGGAGACCAGCTGCTGGACCTGTGGGAGAGGAACATTGTCCTGTTTTTGTGTGATAGAGGGTTGTAGCTGCTAAACAGTCCTGGGTTGTATGTTGTTGTTTGATGATGTGTTAAATATTTTCACTTGGTGACAGTTCTAGACTGCAGGCAGGTTAGTTAAGCACTCGGACTCTTCTACATGAAGCTGCACCATAAAATATTGTTGTTTATTTATTTCTGTTTTTTATCCCTTTAACTCAAAATGCTGTAACTTGAGGGGAAGCTCAGCTTTCTACTGAGAAGTCTGAGCCTCCCTCTGGCTCTCCTTTATTCCAAACACTGGGTGACACTGAGTCAAAAAGAAACCAGAAACCCAAACAAAGGAGATAGAAGACAGTGAAATGTTCACAAAGGCTGAAGTTAAGGGTTCCTTTCATTCTTTAACAGAGGGATATATGACCACCGAAGAGAAAAGTAACATCCTTTTGCACTCTTCCTTATGGCTTTGTACACGCATTCCTTTTGTCAGGGTGTGCGTGTGTGTGCGGGAGGTAGAATATGTATGTTGCAGTAAGGATGCGTGTTGAATTATAAAGAGCTGTGTGGTGGTTTTATAGTCGCACTCGCAGACTAACGGCCTCAGCCCATTCTCTGCGTTTTCCCTCAACTTATCATTTCCACACAGAGCCACACACGAGTGGAGCGAGTCTCTTATCCGTGTATGTGTCATAGCGCAGCGTTTCACAGCGTAATTTACGGTTCCCAGTCTTAGAGAGTGTGTCTGCCTCTCCCTTGTGTGTATCACTTGCCACCTATAACCAGCCAGACCATGTACACGTCTGAATACAAATGGCCTTTAACTGCATCCCTGCCTCCCTCACCATCATTTCGCAATATTCGAATGAATCGCACCCATACGGCCACAAACACTTCATTTGAAGACAGATAACTCCCAGAGTGTTTCACACACTCGGTGTGTGAACGCATTTCTTTTTTCTTTAAAAAAAAAATCTGATTTGCGTTTGTCAAATCTGGTGGGACTCACAATGTGCTGCGAAGTATGGAAGCAGCTGTCGGAGATGATGTCCTCGAGTAAATCTTGATCTAGGAGGAAAACAAAGTTGTTAATGAACAAAGACGAGAAAACATCGGCTGAATTTTAATGAATTAAGAGAAATTTGAATGATAGTGTCCATCAAAGCGGGGGATAATCATACTCTGTGAGTTGTTTAGTCATGTAGACAGTTTGGCTGTATTTGCTGATATTTTGAATCTCTGTCTTCAGATGAACCAAGGTTGTGTGTCATTTTTTGACATGCTAACAGCAACTGTGTTTTGGTTATTATTCTAGATAATTCACAATCATTTCTGACTCAGAGTCAGAACTACAGATGCCAGAGCCTGCAAAGCCATTGCCAGTCAGTGGTGGACACCTCGATATTTCCTGTGCCCTGACAGTGAATTTGAGCAGCATTAGTAAAGCGCAGGAATGAGTACAAGGACCTCTAAACAGACTCAGTATGCAGTCTCTACTTGCTTCTTTACACATGAAGTTAAAAACAAACCTTCTGGTATAATGAATTTGGGGGGAAAAAAATTGGAGGAGAGAGAGAGGGGGGAATGAAGAAGAAATGCTAAAGTGCCAATCAGAGTTAATTAAAAATGAAAAGTACTACACAAAAATCCTTGAGCTTACTGCGTATCTCTGTTTAAAATTTGCAGGCTATTTGTTTTGTAAGTCAGTGGCTCCCGTTATAAATTAGTATGTGCATTGATTGGTGTATTCCTAGAGGGGTTTTAAGGGTTCACCTGCAGCCTGAACCTTGAAAACTCAAGTTCAGACAGGCTCTTTGTCCCAAAGCGTTGCATTTTTAATCCAATTAACTTTGAGACAAAAATGGTGTATGAATTTCAGCCTGAGGGGAGTAATAATACATATAATAACATGTATAATGCCCTAAAAATGTTCAGTTATTCCTTTTGTACACTTATGGATGCAGACAACTGTCTACACCTGTATTCACTTTTGTTTTGCACACAATTTTGTTGCTAAACGGAGAAAACAGTTAGTTTACTGGAAACGCTTTAATCACATACTGTGCAAAAGTTTGGAGCCACACCTCACTTCTTTCAATTTTGCTTCCAGCACTGAACTGATTTTAAATTGTATCTCTAGGCACTTTGTTTCTAGCAGAATGTTGCAAAAACAGAAATCATTCCCATATATCTAGTTGAAACAATCTGTAAACACGGTGGAGGCTCTGTCATGTGTTGTGGCTGCATTTCCAGCACCAGTGGTGATGGAGATGCTAAAACATCTGATTGGCAGCAGCTTCATTTCAACAATAATATAGTTATTATTGAAATATATATGTAAAACACTTGAAATGCTTACCATTTGTTCCACTAGTTTTCTGTAAAGAAATGCTGTTTATTCCCCACTCCCTCCACCACATTGCAAAGCTATGACATCACAGCAATGTGATTGGTCAGTTGCAACCTTGCTACGTAAGATGATGCAGGAACAACACCAATACAGGGATAGCAGACACAGCCGAAATTATGATATGGAGGCAGTATTAAATAACGCATAATGTCAGTCAAAGTGGCCTGGGATGGAGTCAAATAACCAGCCTGAATTATCTTGTCAGTCTGTCCCTGCTGCCAAGAAATTACTCAGAGTAACTAGAAAATTATTTCTGGAAACGGGTGTTCCTGTTCAGCAGAAAGCACAATAGTGACAAAGTATCTTAAGGGTTATGGTAAGTGGAGCTCAATGTGAGCTCAATAGAGAGGTTTCAGAGGTAAAACTAAGTAAAAAACCTGTTTATGAACCATAATTTTGTGAGCATCCAAAGTAGACTTACTGTGAGCTAGGACATTGTGAAACAATGATAAATGCTCCTGTGGAAACCACAAGAATGTGTTTGCATTTTATTTGCGATGTCACATGGAAGAAGTACTCTAACCAGAATCCTGAACTGAAACAGTGACACCACTACAGTAATGCAAAGTCTTTCTGTAAGGCCTTTTGACACTGTCAATGGAGAAAATGCTTATTCTAGAAATTCACTTCTGAATCTGGAGCCATTAAAACAGTGTTCAGTCACTGCTGAGCTCTGTCAACAAGATGGTACCAAGTGATTAGTTTAGTGTTGAATTGGTGTTGTGCCTCTGATAAGGTGACAAATGCAAGTCCAAATTCACCTTTTTTAATTCCAGTTTGGTCTCCACCTCCTCCTGAGAGAATATCTGCCTCATTAGCTGCCAAATGCTCTGCTATGCATACAAGCTCATGGCTAAGTGCCAGTCTGCTGTTTGCATGAGTCCCAGATCTGTGTGGCAAAAACCAGGCCAATACCCAAATTTAGCATAGTGAGTATGATGCATGTTGGTGTGTGTGTGTGTGTGTGTGTGAGAGAGAGAGAGAGAGAGAGAGATCTGGAATTGGTTTCTGTAGGATTTTAGTATAAAAAAATATATATATTTAAAATATTGATTTTCATTCATAGATATTCATGCAATTTTCATGAAAAAGAATTATATCCTGTGGATGGAAAATGCAACATGCAGCAACACTTCAAAAGCAGCCCGCCAACCCTGGTTGTTTGCCCCTTCCCTTCCTTTACTCGTGTTGCTGGGCAAGAAGGGAAGGGAGCGTTTGTTATGCTCTGTGGCGGTGCAGAGACCTGTGCAAGTTCATCATGCAATACACAATAAAACAAGAATTCCCTTTACATGCAGAAACATACGAATGTCCTAAATGTGTTTCAGTCAAGGCTGCTGTAGTCATGATATTGTAATTTCCATCTGTAGTAAATTTACATTTGGTGGCACAGATGTGACACTGATAAAGTCAGGAAAAGAGGGATCTAGGAGTGGAGGTGGGTTGTAAAGCAGCTTGCATGTGCACCAATTGTGGAAGGCTAAAGCAGCCTAAATGCTACACAGTACAGGAGATTTTTCATTTAGATGTGCATGTCTACCCAGAATCATTTTATAACCAAACAAGTTGCAAGTCAAATGTAACCATATTTAACCAATTAGACGCTGACACAGTTCTGCTGAAAACAAGCCTTTTAAGATGAGTTGATTCTATCATAGGGACTTAACTGACACACCACCATTCTGGAAATGGTGACATGGGAACAGATTCACATAGTGTCACATGACTGCACCATGTTGGCCCCTTGATATATCACCTAGGGGCTTCATGAGTTAAAATGAAGGATGAAGCTATAGAAGAAACTTTACAGAACATTTAAAAAGGTAGTGACAGTCACTATGGGTTCTCACGGGTTATGAAGCTCACATTTGCTGTCTTCTGTTCAAAATCAGGATGAATATTTCTTGTTTTGTCATAGATGATCAATGGTGTGCATTTTATAAACGGTTGCAAAAATACAAAATACAAATAAAAATGTATACAAATGCATTACAGCTTTAATATTCAGAAGGAATTCTGTTTACCTCCATTGTAGATGGTTGTGGACAACCCAAAATGAAAGACGGGTATCTGGAAAAACTTGCTGCTGCCTAAATGGTCAAATAATGTATGTAAAACTTTGTGTTTTTTACTATATGTGCACTTGTGGCTTTTTAAAGTGAATTTATATATGTGTATGTGTGTGTCTGCCCATGGCATGCACTCTCTTATCGCCTCCCAAACAGACATCTGCTGCACTTCCACTCAAGCAATTTGCAGTCACGTGGAGAAATGAAATGCACGAATATATATTATTTAATCTGCTGCCTGCAGTTGAAGATGCTATTCAGAAAGTGAATATTGGAGCTGACATATGCTGCAGCTCCTCTGTTATCCATTATAGAGATAAGGCCGCCTTATCCCTAGGAGTTGGGTAAAGTCCTCAGAGGTGGCAGTAGAGGGGATCAAATTAATTTCCCCTTGACTTTATGTTTAACCACCAGTGGGCTCCCTCCATGCTGGATATACAGTACAGTTCATCTGCATTCATAAAACTAAATATGATTAAAGTATGGTACGTTATCCTAAATTGTTGACTTTAGAAGTTCACTGTAATCTTACATTTAAGTGTGTTAAAGGCGAGCTGGTAGGCATACTTCTCCGTGGTTTTGTCCCCGCTCTTGGGCAGCGATGTTTCCGTCTTTTTTCCATAATGCAGACGCTGATGGTGGCTGACTGGCTTGTCTCTATGCAGCTGTTGGAAAATATCTGCAGCCTGCAAGTAAACCTGATCAGATAGATGATAGGCTGAGGAAAAACAAAGGCGGTACGAGACAGGTGGAGGGAGGAAGTTGGAGAGACGAAACAAAGAACTATTGATTATCTGATTGGTGTTGATTATCTGAATTACAAGAAAAATGTCAGGGTTTGTTAGATATTGTTAGTTTCTGTTGGCAGCTGTTTTTTTTTTAAAAATTGGGTATTAATAATAACATTAAAGATTTCCTTTGCTCTCTTTTGAAACATGTAAAGATGTACCTTCATAAAGCTGCATCTGCTTTAGTGTTCTTTTATAGGGAGAAGAGGCTGTCTCCTGGCAACCCTTCAAAACAAGCCACTCGTTCAGTCTTTTTCTTATTGTACTGTCATGAATACTAATGTTTAATATGCTAACCTTGGCCCTTCGAGCCTGAGATGTTGCTTTGGGGGTCGTTTGGAGTTTCTCTGTGCTTTGCCCGGTCTGACCCTGGGTAAATTGGCTGGGATGTCCAGTCCTGGGAAGACTGGTGACTGTCTTGAATGTTTTCCACTTTTGAATAATTTCACTGTAGAATGTTGGTCTTTCCAGACTGATGGGCAGGAACAGTTGCCTCTTCAAAATCATTGCAAATGTTTTTTTCTCCTTGGCATTGTGTTAATACTGTCCTGCAAACTGCCCAAACCTCTGCTTTTATATAAGCGCTCACACTCACTGATGACCAGCCAGTTAATTGAGTATTTGATTAGCAGCATTTGGCTGCTACTTACCCTCTGAATTCCTATGAAAGCAAAAATGCTGTATGCTCAATTTTTCACAAGATGCAACTCTTGTGAAAGTCCTGCGAAAATTGTAGTTTTCTCTTGCAACTTGCAGTGGGGTAAATACAGTATGAGATAAGTAGTGCAAGATTTAAGACTGGATATCACCTGTAGAATGAAAAGATGAACGCAGACGAGGGAGCAGGGAGGAGAAAGGCTCCTTGTTGATCACCTTCTCCATCCCAGAGCTCGTATTCACATCCTCGCCGGAGCCCACTGTAACACAAAGACTATGTATGTGTGCTCATGTTACACAAATACACAACCAGCAGCAGCATAAACACCTTACCTTTGCCTGTTATGATCAGAGAAAAAACAAACACTTGTCAAGACGTTCTGTAAGCAATTTCCAGTCTATCTGACAACATTTGTCTTTTCATGTTTGGCACTCCTGCCAGCATCTGCTGTTCCAGCGAGGATATAAACACACACAAACACTGTGTGTTTACAGAGCTGAACCCGAGCTCTGCAAATGTAAATAAGACGCACAGCATCGGTCATAGCTGACATGTGATCCGCCTCCCACTTTCCTGTGAATGTGAGACAGAGCGGCCGTAGGCCCCTGTGCGTAATTGGGCTCCTCCTGGTGCAATTAGGCGGCCTTTCGGATACGTCGGCATGAATAAATAATGGACCGCTGCCAGACCCTGAACAAAGGTCCACCTCTGACTGACCCTCTAAAACCATCTGTGTGCAGCTGCTTCACCAACACACATGCACTCAGTTGTGTTTCCATCGCTTCAGGGGACATTACACTGACCTCCAACTATTTTCTTGGGTGACCTCTAACCATTACTCTGACCTTAAACCTAGTTTCTCCTGTCTAAAATGTAATGAAATGATAGAATAGAGGCACACATTAGCTACACCAATAGTTTTAACCGGTGTTTACTGTTCGGTGACATCACTTTCTTTGAGACTTAACATCCAAAAGTTTGGGGACCACTTGGCTCTAATTAAACTGGATTAATAGAGAGAAACACAGACACAGTGTAATCGGCTTTTATGGCACTCATGAATGTTTAAACACAAAGCTGGAATTGACCAGAAACGTGTCCAATAAGGCCATGTCAGTGCAAATGGAATAAATTAATGAATATCAAACAGCAGTGATTTAATGAGTGTCAAGCAGTTTCCTGCAGAAGAAAAACCCTAAGTCCACTTAAGAAGAGCAGCACTGGAAGAAAAGGCTACAGCGGCTTAGTGTAATCTGCATACAGGATGATGGGCTGTTTAAAATTGCATAGCAGGTCTTACCGTTGTCATTCAGGACTCTCCTCATGGGAACAACGCTCATCTTCTGAGCGAGTATCCTGGATCTGCCTGTGTGCTCTTTACTCTTCCCCGGCTATCATACGCTGTCCCAGTGAATTGGAGAACTTCACTCCTCTCATCACCTCTTTGTCATCCACGGCTTCCCTCTGGAGAGAGTTTGAAATGCCATGGCAACAATATGATAATGAAGGAGGCCTGACCCCCCTCTATGATAGCTGTACAGTATAATACATGACATACTCCATAAAGTATTTTATCATCTTGCATTTTCACTGTTACATTAGTCACACATTTATTCAATCATGATAAACATATTTAAAAAAGGATCAAAGTAAACCACAGACCACAAAGTTGAGTGTGTGTTTGCTGTAGAAATGTGCTGGCAAATGTGAGAAACGATCTTGGATACCATTACACACAGGAATGTGTCCAGGGCAGCAGGAAACTTCATT
>VOQK01017912.1:13017-23979 GCA_015052645.1 Benitochromis conjunctus
AATTCTCTCTAACTGGCTAAACGTTCTCATGAAGTGACCCGTTATGACTTAACTAGTGCATCTGAAACAATTCATACCTGTGAAATTCATTCAGAACCAGGTTAAAGAATAGTGCTGGATAATTGGACACAAGCTCCGCCAGGCACAGCTGACAAAAACAGAGCAAACATCTTATCCTCAGGATGGAGTAAGCAGCATGTTGTGGTCTTAAAAACTCCACTAACTCTGTATTTGCAAATAAAAGTTGTGCGTTCTCCCACTCACTCTAATGCAAAGTTTCTCTGGAGCTGCTAGAGCCACTTGAACTGTGACCTCAGCACTGAGCTGAAGAGGAAGCTGATTGCTTTAGACGTGTTCTCCTGTGTCTCCTGTGTTTAGTTACTTAGACTAATTCTTGGAAGCCGTGTTGTGATCTGTGTCGTATGTACCTGAGTGTGTACTTTGTTGGTGTGGTGAAGAGGCAGCCGCTCGCACCTTAAAGGAAATCGTTACCTCTTAATTAGAGCATTACTGCAGTGATAAAGTTACACCTCCAGATAATGATGTGTCTATCTGAGGCACGCACAGAGCTCTACCTCTGCTAACTTTCTTCCTTTTCTCTTCTCTTGCTTTGTTCGTACAACCTTTAGTCTTTTTTTGCCTCCCTCTATTTTTTCCCATCTTCTACTTTATTTTTCTTTCTTTCCAACTCTTCTTCTCACACTCGATCGATTTTTTTCCTCTTTTTGTTTTTTCCTTTTTGATTCAAGCTGCAGTTCCTCTAATGGCCAGTTGAGGCAGCTTCCAAAAGTGAGTCAAAATCCATAGACTCCCATGTTAAAATGTCCACCCTTACAGCAGAAATAAACATTTTTACTTTAAATTAAAATGTGTGCTAACACAGGATGCACCAGCCAGCTGCTTACTGTTGAGCCTTTTGGGTTTAATTCAGCAAAACTATATTATTAACCACAAGTCTAAGCTTGGGAGCAAAGCAAAAATGACTTTTTGGGAAAAAAAAAAATGTTGTCAGTTTTTGATGGCATGCCAGTTAGAATGATTACTTTTAGTCTCCTGGTTTCCAAAGCATGCGTCTTTCTTTCTGTCTCTCTTGGCTCTTCACCGTGTTCTTTGTGTTTTTGCATTTAACAGCTCTTACATGCTGTGGCATCATGTATATGTGTGAGTCTGGTGACAGTTACAGGACATTCCTGTGTGTGTGTTTGCTGACACGCAGTGTTTGTAGTCTCGCAGCGCTGACAGCGTCAGCGTGGTGCTCGGTGCTACACGAGGCCCTTCAGGCTTCCTCCTCCTCTCTGCTGAGGTTCAAAATGGCTTCTGTCTCACATCTCCGTTCTCAGTCAAGAGCTACTGACGCGTTGTTCAAAGACGACAGCAGAGCTGGAACATGGCAGCCGCTTCACCCGCCTTCAAACCCGTTTACAATCGAGTGAGCTGAAGACAGTTTGCTATGACCTCATACCTGAACACTGCTGAGTCTGTCAGCTGTGTCAGTCACTTTGCATCCTAATGGCTTGAACCTGATCCCACAGAATCCAGACCACCGATACCATTGAAAGGGTTCATTTGTGGTGTTAAACGATTGGCAGTGACTCCCAGTCTCTCGGTATATGAGTTTAGCGCCTCTATAGACTGTTTACTGTGTTAGCTTTGGGTGCTCTGTCTGTTTCCTATAGCCATATTTCTTGTTAATATAGCTTTTTGTCTTTGGATCATACTAACGTTGGACTTTCCAGCTTTGTTTTGGAGGAGAGCCACAAAAAACCCAGGAAAGAATGCCAGCTAACTTGACCCCAGGGCCATGCTAATGTCACATTAATGCAGGAAAAGTTCAAATTGATTTTCTTGATGCAATATTGATTCATGTAGTAATGCTCATATCTGTTTGTTGGAAGTACTGAAACACTGTGATGTTTGTTTCTGACTCCTTCACTGTGTGAACTAGTTGCTATGTTTTCTGTTGTTTGATCCAAACTAAGAATTTACCAGATTAATCTGCTGCTGTGTTAAATTAGCTAAGCCTCAAGAATGGCAGCAATCCTCCAACAAAACACCTGAAAATGTTAAGTTAATCAGCAGCTGTCTGTGAGGAGATGAATGTGTGATGATCCACTGAGGCTAATGAGATCAAACACATTTAGGGCATTACTAATAAGCTGATGGCTCAGGTTATATTTCTGTTAATTAGTCAGTAATTAACTGAGGCTGTTATAGAAACTTGTTAATGTGAAACATAATCCCAAAAGGCAACTAAGTGAAGGCGTGTGAACACTCGGACTGAGCAGCAGCAGCATTGACGCAGAGATGCTCCAGCATGCAGGAAGAGGTGGTTGTTTATATGTGCTGTTTTCACTCTGTTTCTGCAGTGCCTCCTCAGTTCCTCAACTACCCGACCAACACGTACGCCTATGAGTCAACCGACATCGAGCTGGAGTGTGCCGTGACAGGAAACCCGCCACCGACCGTCCGCTGGATGAAGAATGGGGAGGAAGTCATCCCGAGTGACTACTTCCAGATAGTGGTGAGTCACTCAGAAAAGTATACACATACAGTCTCCGTGAAAAATGTGGACACACCTACAGATTCTGCACTACAGAGAAAAACCAAAGCCATCAGAGCTATGAAATACCACATATGGAGTTCTGTAGCAAATAAACACATGTTAAAAAACAGGCTGTTTCACATTTTAGACCTTAGCCTTACACGCATCATCTGTTACTACACCTATATCTCATCTGCCATGATTTCATCTTTTCACTAGTATTAATTCAAGAGCTTCCAACCTACAGTACTTACTGTGTGTGTAAAATATCCATGTGAAAAAAAAAGGGCAAACACACTGTTACTGTAAGATAAATACATACGTATTGCAACTTTACCAGGTACAGATTATTAGTACAGTTTTTTGCCTGAAGAAAAGCTTAAATATTTGGTGTCTTAGATTTACCAAGTTGCTAGAAACGGAGGTTTTGGTCCATATTAGCATGACAGCGTCACACAGTTCCTGCAGATTTTGTCAGCTGCACATCTATAAAGCACGTCTCTCATGCCACCACTTCCCAAAGGTGCCGTATTGGATTGAGGTCTGGTGACTGTGGAGACCGTTTGAGTACATAACTCAGTGTCATGTTCAAGAAACCAGTTTGAGATGATTTGAGCTTTCTGACATGGCGTGTTGTCCTGCTGGAAGCAGCCTTCAGATGATGGGTTTTGCTATGCTCCTCTGACTTCAGTCAGCAAGGCATATATTGCCAGAGAAGTGCCGCTCGCTGGATATTTTCTCTTTTTCAGACCGTTCTATAAACCCTAGAGACGGGCGTGTGAAAGAATCCCAGCAGATCAGCAGTTTCTGAAATACTCAGACCAGCCCACCTGGCGCTAACAACCACGCCGCATACAAAGTCACTTAAATCTGATGCTGGATTTGTCTTCACCTTGCCTACATGCATGTGATTACTTTTTCCAATAAAGAAGCATTTTCATAACCAAAAACAGAATCTTTAAATAAAACACAAAGAAATAGAGCAGCATGGACACACTGTTTGTTTCCCGTAGATGCTTTTAATGTGAAAAATCTACAGGAAGTATCTCGCTTGACTGCAGTTGTAACAGAACTGCAGGGAACTGTGAAATCGGTAATTTTGAGAATTAAACCAATGTATGTGTTTAAAAAGGGAAAGTGAGAGCTGAAGAGAGAGAGCTAGAATATGGACTCTTGTAATTGAATAATCTGATAATGTGGGTCATTTTACATATTCTGCTGCAGACATTTTTCCTCATGCACACCGTTTGATTTGGTGTAAGTGACATATTTCTCAGACTCTTGTATTTTGCAGATTTTCCGACATGTTGTTTGTCTTTCTTGTCTCTTAGGACGGCAGTAACCTGCAGATTTTGGGCTTGGTGAAATCGGATGAAGGATTTTATCAGTGCATCGCGGAGAACTCTGCTGGCAGCTCGCAGGCGATGGCTCAGCTGCTGCTCAGAGAGCCAGGTAGGAAAACACACACACACACACCTTACACATCACATGTCATATCCCTCTGCTGGTTACAACCTAAACACATCCTGCTGTCATCACCTGCCATCCTCATTTCTATCATTTCCTCTTCAGTTTCAAACTTTTGTTCATATTTCTGTCCCCGTGTGGTGGTAGTGAGTAAAAATAATCACAGAAAGAGAATCTAATTAACTGATGTCACTGATTTGGTATTGAAGTTGTAATTATATGTGAGGGAAGCAATAATTATAAAATATAAAGTTACTAGGTTTATAGAGTTTAAAAAGGTATGGTCTAAAGTCTTGACCAGAAGTCCTGGTAAAACTAAAAAAAAAATATATATATATTTATATATAAATAAGCATTAACAATCTTTTTGTTGACTTGCAGTAATTTTCGAATGACAAATATTCTGAAATTCATCTTCTGAAGCCCAACGGTTTCTCTGCAGTTAGTATTTAGGGTACATTTTGTTCCATGTGAAATATTTCCTATTGATGTATTTACTTTAGCTCTATGAATTACGCTAACTTCGCCAAAAAGAACAAGGTGAGTTAAACACCCTGCACGACATCAGTCCTATTCATCTAGGTGTATCAGATTTTTTAAATGTGTAAGCTAGGTCTGTTTAAACTCTGCGTTCAGTCCGTCCCAGATAGATTAATTGTTAATCAGCCAATGGAAAGATTAGCACATGACATCTAGCGTGTGACTGGGTGGGGAGCCTTTGCTTGCCTTCATAGTGTCTCACTACAAACCCTCTCAATGTGATCAGAGGTAGCCTACAAAGACACACCTGTTCTGTTAGGGTGTGTAAAGAAGCTGGATACAGGTAGAGCGTGTGCAGCTATGAACTCAGGGCTTGCTGTAGCTCTTTTAGCTGCTTTTGCATTGGTGATGCATACAGTGATGCTTTTCCTTTTTCTTTTTTTGTCTACACATTTAATGTAACAGTGGATAATTAGCATGTATTTGCTGTGTTTGCTGTTTTGGTTGTTAAATTTGTTGATTTTGGCTTTTTTTCGAACTGGCTGCAGGGTGTTGAGAGTTAGAGTGCTAATGCATATTAACATTTTAATTAGATGCACATTGTAATGTTAAATTGTTATCTGTAATATTCTTGTGTTAGTTTATGGAAGGGCAGCCTTGAATGAGCAGTCTAAAGACATTACATTTTGTTTATTGGATATTAACTGGAGCCATTAATTATTTTCATCTTGCTTCTACTCAGAGGAGATTGTTTATAGCTACAGACCAGAGATGGACAATTAATTTTCTCAGGAGGCCAAATGAGAAATTGGAACTGTTTTGGAGAGGCGCAACAATAAACTGAACTCGAATCTTCTCAATATTAAATTTATCTCTTTATAAGCTTAACAACAGTTCCAATTTCTCATGTAGCCCATTGGGAAAATGAATTGTGCACCCCTACATAAAGACAGGATAAGAGATGAACTAGGTTCTAGGTCTGAAAAGCGAAGCCTTTGGAGAGGTTTCTTAAACCTGCATATTTTTAATAATCTCTAAGGTGCAAAACCTGTGGTTGGAAAAGGACTCCTGGAAGTGTGTGGGAAAATGGCCCTCGAGCCTTTCCTGAGGAGCTTATGATTTAGTTCAAGTCTGTCTTTAGCTTAGTAATCTTTAGCTACTGTCTGTATTATAGAGGTTTAGACAAGTGAAAGACTCCTGGTTCATTCTCAGGAGGAGACACAAATTCTTTTGGGGCTACGTGACATCTTGGTATATATCAATACAGATGTGGTTTGATGACCATTAGAACAGTTTCTGGGTTTTCCCCCTGTGATGCAAACTCAGTCATTTTATTCTATAAGTAGGCTGAAATAGGAGCGAAAATACTCAGTTCAGAAAGAGATTCAAGGGTTACTCTGAGTTTAAATACACTTAACACAGCAGGTGTGAAAACACTAAAAGCACAAAACCAAATCTATATCAAAGACCACCTGACTCAGATCAGCAGCCTGCAGGTTACTGGTCAACCGCTCCAACCACTGGATCAGACCAGGTTTTCTACCTTTTGTTTTTTAGCCCCTAACTGATGCTGGATACACATTTATTAGACTTTATTTACCATACAGAGGGCTGGTCCTTTCAGGGCGGTCTGCTCGAGCCCGGTGGATGTGGCCTGTTCTTACATTTAGTCTTGTCAGTAATCACATCACAGTCACAGCTGAGAGAACAGCAGGTGCTGGCCCATTTTGGCAAAGCCATTATTTGTTGTGTTGTTTTTTGTGTTGGTGTTGATATCCAGTTAGTCATGTGGAGCGACATAAGCTACTACCATCTGACGCACCCACAGACACACACACACACATGCACAGTTATAGGGAGATGTGAACAGCTCAGCCACTCTGCAGAACACCTGAGTCAGCACAATAGAATCATTTTGCATCTAAATGGACCAGCAGCTGTGTGCATGTGTGTATGTGTACAGCTCTAACCACTCTGAATTATCCTGGTTGTGATCCTGGACTGTGTTGTATCTGTTTATTTGAAACCTCGATGTTTTTGAGAAGCTAAGCTCGTTGCGAGATAATTGTGACAGGAGCTCGGATATGTGTGCAGCTGATGCAGGCTACTGGTCACAGACTGCAGCCTGCAGTCTTCAGCTGAAGTCACGTGACGTGAGTGGAACAAATGTGCTGCCAGCAGCAAATAATCATCGTTTTTATTTTTAGATTGCATTTTTAGTCTCAGAGTCACAGAGGAGCACACAGCTTTATTTACTGCACAGACAACCGGGCTTTAATTGGAGATGGGCTGCGTGTCTTCTGTTATCATTTAAACTTAACTCGCCACAGCTGTTTATTGTTGTCAACACGAACTCCACGCTTTCTTCATCTGTTTTATATTAAAAACCTCGCAGAAGTGCAGCAAGTCAGCATCGCCAGTCTTTGTTGTGAAATGACAGCGAGAAAATATTTTTAAAAAGAATCCAGATTACAGAGATATGTATAGCCTATTATAACGCTAACGTCAGCTAATTTATATCTGGTATTAAAAAAAAGGCTACATCAGTTATTTTGTTGAATGTAAGTGTAATGTAACCAACAAGGAAAATAGAGCAGACCTTACTGAAACAGCTAACCTACATTTCAATTTTATTTTATTTATATTGCACCACATCACAACAATAGTTGGCGCTTCAAGGTAGAGACCTTACAATAATAGTTGGTGACAGTGGAAAGGAAAAACTCCCAGAGAAGAAGCCTCTGGCAGGATTAGGCTCACAGAGAAGAAGCCATCTGCCATGACCGGTTAGAAGGGAGGGAGACCGGACAAAGGCCCACTGTGGAAGAGAACCAAGCAAGAGAGCACGCCACTTCTCCCCTTTGGTAATTAACTGTTAGGTTAGACGCCCTGTGCTAACAGTACTTTTGTAGATTAGCATCTTCCCTTATAACTGACTATGAAATCCATTTGAAGTGGGAAGTTGTAAATTCCAAGTTCCCAGTCAAAAAGTTTTAGCTAATCAGACTTCTCACTGCAAAAGTTGGAGCAGCTACAATCGAACAATCCAAGATGGAATCAGTGAGCGTATGTGGTAGTAAAACTGTAGAACCTCTTGGCCTAATCTATGCTACCAGTGCTATGATGAGCTGCAGGCAATACCTGGAAACCATTCAGGTTGGTTAAGATGTTACTCCCAGCGCTGATATTCCATTTCCAAGTTAACAAGGATGCAACATTATTTCTTTACTTTTTATCCAAGTTTATCCAAGTTCGCAGATGGCAGCAGGCCCATAAATACTGCCCTCTGCACTTCTGTTGGTCAACCTACCGCTGCATCCAGAATATCTTTATCCATTCGAGTACCTGTGTTGCTCTTCCTTGGACAACATTTGAGGGCCCATTATATTTGTTGCAGTGGTCTTGTTGCGTGCAAACAGATGTCACTACATCCTTGTCACCATTAATAACAGCACTGAGGCTGTGGTATAAATGGTGTCACCACTCAAATAAAACCTTCACATCAGCGCTGGTATAATAGTAGAAAAAGATCACCATTACTGGCCACACGAGTGTTTGGGACCACTAACTGATCAGTGGCAGGGCTCACATGGACAACAGCAGTGAAGTCTGGAAGAAACAAATGCCTGGATGAATTTTGTCAAAGTGACACATGAATGACCAGATTCTAGATATATGTATAAGCTGAATAAAACACTGCACACTTGTTTACAGTTTTTATATTAAACCTGGCCTAGAGGAAAGATCAAGGGTATGCTGGTGCTGGTGGGAAAGTGTGCCATTAAAATTCTTTTGGTTTTACAGTCATTCACTTTAAGTTTGGACATCCAGGTCTTGACTTTGGCCAGAGAAAACCAATGTTAGGTGTTAACATAGAGATGTGTGAACTTCCCTTGTTTTCTTTTGATCAGGAATTACAATCAGTCCTACTTTGTGGATTGCTGCTTTGCACAGGAAAGAAATGGCCTCCTCTGTAGGTCAAAATATATTTAGTATTTTTAAAGTAATGAACATATTTGTTTTTAAACAGTGTGCTTCAGCAGGAGAGGGCATTTGTATTACGTTAACACCAACAAGTTGAAATATTTTTAGAGAGATTAATAACACAACACAAAACGTGAATACTTGACAGCCTCTCATCTGTGCATTAGCCTGCGCAGTTACCTGTGCTGTCACCTGTATGCCTTCATCTAACCTGCTCTTCCTTCTTTTCTTTCTTTTGTTCTTTCTTTCTTTGTCTTGACTTTAATCACTGTTCAGTGTGTTGCTTCTCCCCCGAGCCAGCAGCACAGATGGCGACACACACTAAGACATTAACAGGGTCAGATGGTTGGTGTTATCACTTGGTTACTATCGCCACGGGAACCAAGCTTCCCAGCAGGCTCACAGCGGCCAATCAGACATTCCCATGAGAACTCACGGCGGGTGTGTGTATGTGTGTGTATGAGGCGGGGTATGATTGTCAGCATACCACCTTGTTACCCTTGACGATGCCAGGCCTCTTGATACTTGGAGTGACTCTTCTCTGACACACACACACACACACACACACACGCGCACACACACACGCGCACACACACACACTGACACACACACACACACACACACACACACACACACACACAATAATGGGATGGTTTTGTTCCCTCACATACTTAAAATCTCTCTCAGTGTGCATTTACGCAAATACGTTGTTCACTCAAGGAACATTCCAGAACACACACTCACATGTTGTGCAGCTAAGTGGTTTCATTAATGCAGAATAAATGCAGGTGGTGATGCTCTCTGAATAAAGACACAATTTTAACCTCTCATCTGGCTTGTGTCGGTAACACAAAGAGCCAGCTTTCCACACTATTAGTATAACTAAGTAAAAGATATTTTTATGTGTTCATTAGCATATTTGCTACTACTGTACCTAACATGGACACTTAACTAACTGTTGTGTTGAAATCAGTAATTGGTTAACTTGATGGCCTCTCATTAAAGTGGAATGTGACCAGCAACTTTATAATTCAGTTCATGGAGGGACTTTAGTTTTGTGTGAGCATCAAAAACAACCTTGAGATATCTGTCTTTTTGCTAATCTTAGCTAATGCTATAATATAACCAGCTGGCAAAAAGTCCATCGGTTGTAACATGTTGGCAATCTGCAGCCTGCGTTCATAAATTAGATGGCAATTATTTGCTATAAAGAAAAACAATTTAGTGGAAAACTTAAAATAATGAACATGAAACTAACTTTTTTCTTTCAAGTGCTACTGCAGCTTTTCTGCCACCTTGAAAATATATAAAGTAGTTGAAAATCTCATTGCATATTAAAGCAAAATCATTTCCCTCTAAAATATCAAGTGTCCTTCTTGAGAAAATGACATACAATCCTATTATTCTCTAGTTTTTTTTAGTGCACTTTATTTTTGTGTTAATATATGCCGACAATCAGTGGGAATATCTGAGAGAGACAGATAGGGGTCGACAGAGGTTGATGGTGTCAATTCTTTATTTGGTGTGTATGATAATGGATTCATACATGAGTAGAAAAGACAAAAAAGATATCACACTTATCTCCCCGTCTCTGTTTTACAGTCTCCTCAGTCCTCTCTTACCCCTCTCTGCAGTACAGTCTCAGTTAAATCCTGGTCTGGATGCGATCTAGAATCTGGATCAGGATCTAAACTGCAGTCCAGTCATGTCTTAATTCCACCAGTCTCTTTTTTTTTACTTTGTCCTCTCTCATTTTCTTATAATTATTCACACCTATCCATTCACCTGTCCTCTCCTCTCTGTCAGAATCTCTCGTTGGACAGTTTAATTCTTCTATAATCCACGGTTTATCCTTCATGTCAGTCCAGCCATCCTTCTCCCCTCTTTTTTAAATCTCTCTTATTTTGTTTCCACATGCAGAAATATACCAGTATCATAAAGTTCAGGACAAAAAAGAAAAGCTGTTAAACTTTTTGAACATTTTCTTTCACATACACAGAGTCATCTGCTGATTCTAGTTGAGTGACTTCTGTCACTGTGTGCGTTCTTGTTTTGGGCTATAAATGTCTTCAACATGTGACATGGTGGGGACCTACCTCCCTTCTGGGAACAGATGAGTTCCCACGTTTATGTACAAGCAATGCAAGTACAACTAGTGTGCGTGCATGTGTGTGTGCGTGTGTGTGTGTGTTCATACATTACCAGCATTGTCGGCATTGCCGGGACCCACATTTTATACGGGGATAAAAAGTCCATTAAAAGTTTTAACCTCCTAAGACCCGAACTCGTTCATGGCATGCATTTGTAATTTCTCTTTGCTATTTGAGCTGATTGGGACCTGATGAATGTAAAAACAAAGAATTACCTGATTTTTTTTTTTTTTTTTTTTTTGCTGATTTTTGTTTCTGCGAAAAATGAGATCCACATATGAGGACATTCGTTTTAAATTTCAATCGAACAGTGGCAGTATAATGTCCTCGTAAGAGGAT
>VOQK01017916.1:5852-17429 GCA_015052645.1 Benitochromis conjunctus
GAATACTGTTGCCTTGCCCATCAAATCCAGGAGTGTGTTCTGTGAAGGAAAATGTTGTAGTTTGCATCATATGTGCACATGGTCATATTTGCATTGCAAAATGCAGTGATGTGCAACTTTCCCATATTCAACATAGTAAACTTAAAACTGAACTGAAAATAGGAAATCACATTTTTAAACTATATGGAAAAAATAATGATATGTTAAATTGTGTCTGCTTCTCTAACAAATTATTAATGATAACCCCAACATATTAATTCAGGCAGAAGACATATAATATGTGAAAAAAAGTTAATTATCATTGTTGTAATCATCAGTGGATCCTCAACACATACAAGCTTGCTTAAACGAGCTCTGTATTTGGAGCACCAATAATCAATGCATTTCTGTTAGGCCTAAAGCTATTCGGACTCATTGCTGGGGGTCTCTACAGTGAGTTCTTATAAACATTTGTAAAAACATTTGTATTGTAAATGTCAATGTTTTGTAATATCTAAAAATACAATTTACATTGCATATTTTTCACTCTTTCTTATTTAGTTTGACATAATGGAAAACATTAGGAATTAATAATGTAAAACCTGGACTTTGTTTTAGAACCTGATGAGAGGTCTCCTTATGGCCACAACAAAGAACACTGGTTTAAGACTATTAAACCATGGTTTCATCTTTCAGACCTGGAAGGCACATCCATCTTGTATACACAGCTGTGAAAACGTATTTGCAATCCTCCTGATTCTTTTGATTTCCTTTTCTTACAGAACAGATTTTAATATCAGACAAAGATAACCCGAGTAAAAAATAAAAAATCATAGTTTTTAAAGTATGACTTTATTTATTTTGGAAAAAAAATTATCCAAACTTACCTAGCCCAGTGTGAAAAAGTATTTCCCTCCTAAACCTAATAACCGATTGTGCCACCCTAGAACTGCAATTAATGAAATAACTGTCAATGAGGCTTTCACATCAAGTGGAGGAATTTTGGCCCACTTTTCTTTGCAGAATTGTTTTAATTCAGACACACTGGAGGGTTTTCAAGCATGAAGGACCTGTCAAAGCATCTCAATCTGATTTGGGTTTCCAGACTTTTACTAGGTCACTCCAAACATTCTTTTAAAGCCATTGAGAGGTCAATCTGCTGGTTGTGTTTTAGATCACTATCCAGGTGAGCTTGAGCTTCAGGGCGTGAATATTAATGATCAAGGAACTGACGTCACAGCCCATTGTTCATTCAGTGGGCTAGGTTGTGCAAATATACTGTTTATAAGGTTGGGGGAACCTGCAGTCAGCTGAGACTGAAGAAGTCACTTGGATGAGTGGCGAAACGTTTCTCCCACCGAAAACGCTACATCCAGATGAACAGAATCAACCTTTTGGGATTTAATAAAATTATTATATGCAGCACAGCACCACAAGCAAAGAAGTAAAGTTAGTTACAAGCTACATTGTGAACATTGTTACTATAAATTCGCCATGCCACTGTTTTAGATAGCAGCTGGCAGGGAATAAACAAAGATATGAAAGTGGGCGTACATTTGTGTCCACATGACTGCTAACGCTTTTACATTTCCGGTTTTTAAAATGAACAATAATTAGCTTAAATACTGGCAAGTGATAAAGCTACAGTGCCCCGGTTTAGCCGTGACTATAATACATTAAAACAACATACTTGTGTATGTCTTCGTTACTGTCAACCCCATTGAAGAAGACATAATTTTAATATAAATTAAAATTACGGGTGAAGATCAACTATTACCTGTTTCGCATATCAGCGAAGAAACGCCTTTTGACCCCTCTGACTTTCCGTAGCTTTGAGGCTCGGCGCGCGACGCAGCGGTTTGGTGGGAGATTTGTACCTCTTCAGGGGAAGTGAGCTGCATGACCTCTACGTTCATGAAAACCATGGCTCTGAACTACCAGGCATCTACCCTTTCTCTCACTTTGCCAATTTCCTGCCAGATATGCCTCGGAAAGGTAAATGTCGTTCGCTTTTTTGAAGCCTCTTGTTGGCGCCAATCGTTTGTTAAACAAACTGAGCAAACTGTTTCCTACATGAGTTAAATGGAGGCGACCGTTGTTTATTGTGCTTGGTTGTGCTAGTGGGTTAATTTGCTCGTGTTTTTCTCGGTGCAGGTTAGGCAGCCGGTTATTTGTTTCAACCACCACGTGTTCTGTTCGTCCTGCATGGAAATGTGGTTAAAGAAAGCTAACCAGTGTCCCACCTGCAGAGTCCCCATCACAGCAGAGAACCCCTGCAGGGAAATCATCGGTGAGTAGTTGCGGGCAAACAAAGGAAAGCAGGCTTGAAGCAAAAGAGAAGAAGTGATCTGCCTGCCTGCAGCATCTCACAGCTGAGTCTTCTTTTCATTGTGCTACCAACAAAGTACGGCCTCAAGTTTTGCAGTCAACTTTCTATGAGCCGTGACGTTTGTTTTGTTAGTAATATGCCCAAATTGACGATTTCAGTTGTTAAAACAAGTTGGATCAGATTTAGTGAGATTGCTTGTTGCAGCTTCAGAGTAAGTCAGCATAAAAATGACTCCTTTATGAACTCTCGCATTGTTTGCAGTGTTTAAGCGTTTGACAGGGGCTGGGGGATCCTTCCTTTCCAAAAGCTTATTGGAAAACTTTTGATTTTCTTACTGCAGACTTGTCTTCAGTCTGTAAAACTGTATTCCCTTATCCACAAACAAACTGGTTACAGTTTATGCGAGCAAATGTAGCGTGAGGTGATATATCTAAGACAGTTGTACTGAAAAATAAATGTTTTAGGTTTCATTTGAACTTGTGAGATGCATATTTGAATAGATAAATTCTATGATTTTTATGTATTTAGTTTTGATCATGCAAACCTGTTGTTTTTCAGCTTTTTCTCCCTATTGTTGTTGGCGGTAGATCAGTTTGGATTTCCTTGTAACATGACCAGACAGTACTCACTGACATGCAGACATATAGCTAAGGTTAGCCCCGAAAACTTGATTCAGACTTGACTGTTTCAGTGATTCTCAGATCTATTTCTTGCAGCAAAAAAAACAAAGACTTTATTATTGCAGTCGTTTCATCCGTGCAGCTTGAACTTTACTATAAGTCATCAGCCACTTGAATAGGTACACTTGTTGATGCATATATCCAATTAGCCAGTCACATGACAGCAACACAATCCATTTAGACTCACAGATATGGTCAAGTGAACCCGGTGAAGTTAAAATAGAGCATCAGAATGGGGAAGAAAGGTAATTTAAGTGACTTTAAATGTGACATAGTTGCTGGGATTTTCCCACACAACTATCTCTACGGTTTATAGAGAATGGTCTGAAAAAGAGAAAATATCCAGTGAGTGAGACTTCCCTGGGTGAAAATGCCATGATGATGCAAGAGGTCAGATGAAAATGACCAGACTGCTTAGAGTTGACAAGAAAGCAATAGTAACTCAAATAACAACTCGCTACAACTAAGGTATGTAGAAGAGCATCTCTGAATGCAGAATAAGTCCAACCTTGAAGCAGATGACCACACCAGGTGGTGCTCCTATCAGCTGTGAACAAGAAACCGAGGCAACAGTGGGACAGCAGAAGACTGGAAAATTGTTGCCCGAGTCTTGAGTCTTCTGCTCTGATATTTAGATGGTAGGGTCAGAATTTGGTGACAACAACATGAAAAAATGAATCCATCCTGCCTTGAATCAACTGTTTTCTGGCTGCTGTTGGTGATGTAATTACGTGGAGGATATTTTCTTGGCACACTTTGACTCCCTTAATATCAGCTGAGAATTGTTTAAGCGTCACAGCCTTACCTGGGTGTTGTTGCCGACAAATCCACCACTTTGAGTATTCACAGAGTACTCATCTTCTGGTGGCTGCTTTCAGCAGGATAACACATCATGTCATAAAGCTCAGATCATCTCAGACTGATTTCTCAAACATGACAATGAGTTCACTGTACTTAAATGGGCTTCACAGTCACCAGATCTCAATCCAGTACAGCGCCTTTGAGATGTGGCGGAATGGGAGATTAACATTATGGACGTTCAGCTGAAAAACCTACAGCAACTGTGAGATGCTATCATGTCAACATGGACCGAAATCTCAGAGGAATATTTCCAGCACCTTGTTGAAACTATACAATAAAGACGTGAGACAGGAAGGTGTGCCTAATCAAATGTCTGAGTGTAGATCATGCGTACATTTGAATGACAAGATTAAAATAAAGAGAGAAATAATTTTAGAGATTTCCATAACTTTAACCCCATTTGGTCTTGTTTATTTATTTCTTTTTATGATCTTTTCACCAATCTTGGTGGCAAAAAGAGAACATGTGAGCAAATTACTAAAAGGAATGTTACAAATTCAGGGCTGAAAGATTGTCTTCTCATGAAAATCAGTCACAATTTCCCAGTACACTTTAAATTTGCCTGCATTTTAAATGGCAGCACCTCAACTCTGGAATGTTGTTCAGTTTTACGCCTGCCTCTTTATTACTCTAATGTTGTGCTAAGGTAACAACAAAGCCACATAAAAGCCAGCTGATGTTACTTGGAACATTACTTAAATGTGTTTTGCGGTCTATTGTGTTAATCATTTACTGTACTTATGTGCTTGTGTTACAGGAGGAACAAATGAGGGTGATCACAGTGATAGTCCTTCTGTGAGAAAATGTCTGAGAAAAACCAGAGGGGAATTACTTTTACGCGAGTATGAGGTATTGGTTTTACATGCTCTGTTATGTTTAGTATGCTTTCCTATATTTATTATTTACAGATGTTTAAAAAAAAAAGGGGGGGGGGGTTAATAAAAATATAATCACAGCTGTATTAGTATCTCACTCAATATGATTATTTCGAAATGATGTTTTCGATTAATTTTTTTTATTAATTTTTAAAAAATCTCTTAACAGGAGGAAATTGAAGGGCTCATGAGAGAAAACGAGGAGCTGAAAACCAAAAATCAAAGCCTGGAGGAGCAACTGAAGACTGCTTTGGATCCCTGCAGCATTAATACAGTGCAACTGGATGAACAAAGGGTCGCTCCATTTGTCCTGGAGGAGTGGACAAACAAGCTGCGAGCAGCCACAGATGTCTGTGATAAAGTAAAGAAGGACATGGATAAGCTTAAAGAGGTATGCCGCCTGTAACATTTAGGACATTACAGGTTTCTGTAAATTGACCCGTAAAGCAGGGATTTACTGTTTTACTGATAGATGCAGTTATTTCACTGTTCTATATTTTAGTTGTGTAAAGAGTACTTTAGTGAAACAGTTGAAAGTAGACATGTGAATTGCATGTAATTATTCAGATTTAGTACTTTATATAAGGAAATTTATTCGGGCAAGCAAGTAGGTATTTATTTACATACTTGCTTGATTCTTGTATTCCAAGAAAAGCTAAATGAATGTCGCTTCAAAGTATTTTGCGCTCGATTACTTGTTTTATTACACAGTATATGGACAAAAATACTGTACCACCTACACATTACACCTGTGGGAGCTGTCCAGCCATTGAAATCCATGCCAAACAAATTTTGTGCCGATTGTATATGTAGGAAATAAGAAATTTCACAAACTGATTTCCTGCAGTGGTGACATCCTTTTATGGTATCATACTCAAATGAAAATTTTTTTAAAGATTTATTTTTAATTTTTTCCTCTCCCCACAAACGTTTGTGAAGGCAGACTGCACGATCAGGTGCTATATTTTTTTTAATGTATCTTTTAAAAATATACCTCTGGCAATGGGACTGAAAACACTTGAATTATATTAGATGAAGTTTAACAAGTATGGCCCGATACTTTTGTCCATATAATGTAACTTGCTGCTTTTTTAAATTTTTTTTTATTTATTTTAAATAATGGAAATATTTTGATAATGTTTACTTTACCACCTTCAGGCAAATAAGACATTGCGGTCTCAAAATGTCGACCTTGTGCAAGAAAACATGAGACTGAAAGCAGAGGTTGCAAGCAGATCTCCTCAGAAGTAAGTACCTTCTATAATCGTTGCCCTCATTATCTAAGAATCTCCTTAGGTTTATACATGAGCATAGTCTTAAAATCACAAGAAAAAAAGTCACACTTTAAATCACATTTGCATAAGCAGGTTTAAAAAACTCAATTTGGAATCCAGCTCAGATCAACTCGAACTTTGACGGCACCTCTGTTTGTGAAACACCAGCACATGTTAGGAGTAGCTATGGTACAAATGAGACGAGGAAACGTTTTGGAAGGCAACATCAGGTCAGGGGCGACTGAAGACGGGCAACACACACTGCTCCACTGACTAAATAGTAGGTTGAGAAACAGAGCCCAGCATGCAGCTTGGGTGTGAGTTGCTGCTGCAGTATAAAGACAGAAGTGTTTGGGCACATATGCATCCTAAACTGTAATAGTTCTCCATAACCACCAAGGAGCTCATCTCTGCCAAGTCTGGAGTTTGACTAAAGATATGATCACATCAATGCGAGGTTTTGTAAAGAACTACCTTTGTGGGTTTCTTAAGTGACAATTAAGATAGAATAATATTTTTATGTCAATTTTGTAATTGAGACACTTTGGTTTTCTCTCATTGTAATATTCAACTGCTGCCATTAGTCCATGCCGTAAGACTAAGTCACTCTTGCTGTCTGAAATGCAGAGCATCTTCTAGTAATGATGTGTTCTTGGCTTATTAGGTTGTTATTGTAGATTTTAAAACGATTACTTGTGTTTTAATAATGAGGGTTTTCAGTCAGTTTTTGACTCATGTTGTAGCCAGAGCCAGGCTGACATTAGTCACTCCTATGTGACATAGATCCCCTTTTTTCTGTGAAATCACCATTTACAATCTTTTTCTCCCAAAAAGAAAAATGTAAGGTTGTTTTTATTTATATCTCAGTTTTTGTTTACTTTCTGAATTTGATTTTTTTATAGGTTACATTCAACATTTCAGAGATTAAAAAAAAAAAAGTGTGTTGAATTTTCTGTTGTGAATTAAAGACTAAATGATCTGTCCCCAGGTTTGGCCGATACACAGTCGCAGCACTGGAAGCTAAAATTCAGCAGTATCAGCGCGATGTGGACCACTTGAAAAGGGCCCTTGAGCGCAGTGACCAGTACATTGATGAGCTGGAGAGTCGGATCAGGGTGTCTGAGAAAAATTCTCTTGAAGTGCAGGAAGCATGTGGGAGTTGCAAGGCTGTGAAGGAAAGTCTCACACAGCAGCAAAAAGTCAACATGATGATGAGAAGCTTGAGTGACAATGAGAGGAAGTTGATCTGCAGCAATCCAGAGGCAGAATGTGGGACGTTTTCTAGAAATCACAGTTTGATGTTGATGCCGTCCGCAGATCACAAAGATTTCAGTAAAAATCTGACAGGAAAGCAGAAAAACGAGGCCTTGGAAGGCACCTCCTCTGACTTTTTGCCCAGTACTCCATCATCTGCTTTCCGGTCCCTGACTCTGAGGAGCCCAGGCATCCGTGAGAAGAAAGTTGCATTTAAACCTGGGTCTTATCTAAGGAGGCTTGATTTTGAAGAGGTTCCCAGTCCTGATAAGAGCAGTACCACAGTGGAGAACCAATTCAACAGTGTTGAGAAATTCCCCAAAGGCTTGCCTCTAAATGACTTGGAGCCCTCAAAGTCTGTCTTCTGGGCAGGCTGGGACAAATCCAACTCTGACCAGTCATGTACAGGTTCAAGTAAAGGAAGCTCTATCAAGGGATCCACTAATTTTGTGGTCGATGAGTCTGATAGTTTCCAAATGTCCAGTGAGGCCTGTATGGATGTAGCCTACCTGAACAAAATCTCAGAGTTGGACTCGATGATGCTGGAGGGTGAGAGTTCCTGTAGTCCAGGGCTCTCAGTTGATTCCTCTCTTTCCACAGATATGGACCACACTCTAGTTCCAGAGCCTCAAACATGCCCCGATGCCTTGTCAAGCCATGCTGATAAACCAGTGATGCACAACAAGCATAACAACCACCAACCTTGTGACAATAAGGAGGACATCTTGAACGACAAAGAAGCTCCACAAGGTTCAGCAGAAGGTTTTGCTGCATTAGTCTCTGGTAAGAAGAGTGGCGTCCGTGGAGGGGCCTCTCACACCGAAGAGCTATCTTTTGATTTGCTGTTTGATCCTTCGGATGAGAATAAGGCCGGTCCCTCTGGCTTTCCAGCAAGCCAAGATCATGATCTTGTAAACCCCTCCTCTTCCTCCTCTGGCCACACTGCTGGTCAGCCTGTGAACACAGCAAGAGACAGACACACGCTGAATAGCAGTCAGCCAATAAAGAGAAAGTCTCACAGTCCCTTTACCATAAGCAGTCCCACCAAACATTCAAAGCTCATGTGAAAAATGGCAAAACAAACGTGTGTTCTGTACAGTCTTTTGGTCAGGCGTTTGAATAAACATGTTAATATAACGCTAGGGTGTAACTTATTGTCATTTGTCTGTTGTGATATTACAAGAATTAAGCTAAAACAAGATAGGAATGTCATAGTTTTGTGCAGTGTGCTTGTAGGCCTCATTAGCGATGTACAGCCTGGTGTTTAGTGTGCGTTGTAGTCCTAACCCATGCTGTTTTGTTCTACTGTAGTTGGGGCTGAGACATTTTCCAAATATACCTTCAGCTTTTTTTTTTCTGTATTCTGCTAATATGGTCTTAGTACTTTTTTTTATTGCTTGTAATACTGAAGACAGATGAATATGACTATCATTAAAAATGCTGAAGTAGAAGTTGAAATGCATATTAGGAAATGAAACAGAAATCCATTAAATAATCAAGAAATTATGAAAATGAATTTTGTCTTTCTGTATTTTTATGGTTTGCATTGCCTGCATCACATGACTATGGTCCATTAACTCATCACTGGCATTGGAGATTACCATGTTGTGTACCAGTTACTTTAGTTTTTTTCTCACATTATCCATATTTTTTTAATATATATATTTTTGCTGGTGATTTTGCAACACATTAAACCAGTAATAAATGTGTCGCCACTGAAACTGGAACCAACACTGCAAAGCATGCTGCCTGTAACGACGTACATTAGAGACCCCACGCACACTAAATCCATTGGCGCAGAAAGCGCCTTATTTATTATGCAAATTTAACGATATCGTGTATATTTCACATACCTCTAATCGCTGCATGAAATTTTAATTGGGGAGCCGTTGTGGTTTGAATAAATGAAGTGTTAATTCATTGGGATTAATTAATTTAGGTAAAGACTGTGTACAAGGTTACACTGGTGTATTAAATCAATTTGTTTAGTGCTCATCTGGCGATGATGGGCTCTAATGATAAAGGGGGCGGTGTCAGTATTTCCAAGGGTTAATATGAGAAACGGGACAATGGGCCAAGAACTACTGGAAAACCATGCAACTTGTACAATTAAAAAATTACAATATTAAAATAGTTTAATATGTCTATACCGACGCCTACAAGCTTAAAATTGCTTATTTATTAATTTCATATTAAATATAGTCCTACTCGTATTTTTCTGTATATTTTCCCTAATACTCGATTGGAAACAACTTTCTGAAATCAGACGTCCAGCCTAAAATAGACTGATGCTCAATTCAAGTCAATGTTATTCGGCCTCCAGGTAAAGTATAAGGCCTACAGGCACTGGGAACGGCGAGGTTCTGTGGCTGTAGGAGAGGAGTGAGCCCTTAAAAAACGCAGGCATCCAGTCTCCAGATGTTATTGCCTGCCCTGTGAGCAGTTTTTATCTGTCAGCCTGTTCACTGTTCTGGCAGTTTATGTCTCGCGAGAGCAGCTGAGCACGGGCTTGACGAGATCTGAGGCGCTCAGGTGTAAGAGCCTCTCTCATCCCCAGCAGTGGGAAACAGTAGACAGATAAGTGCGTCTGAGAGACTGCAGGCATCTCTGTGATCTCCGGGCTCAAGGCTGCACTCGGCGCACTATACAGCGAACTACACTGCGTCATTACTGGATAGGCAAAGGATCACTGTGTGTCTGTGATTGTTTTCTAGCTCTTGTAGCCGTTATCCCCCTTCTTTCCGTGCACTTTAATTGGAGAAGCTCGCCAAGATGATGTCCATGAACAGCAAACAGCCGCACTTCGCCATGCATCCCTCTTTACCCGAACACAAGTATACCACCCTGCATTCCAGCTCGGAAGCTATAAGGAGAGCCTGTCTGCAAACTCCACAGGTAAACCATCCCCGAAAACTTTCGCTTTGTCCTTGTTTTTTTCCCCCTTTTTTGTTTCTTGCCTAAGCTGCTTGCAGCACTGAGCGCTGTCTGTGCCTAATAACAAGGGCTGCTCCAAGGCACATTCAGCCAAGACGCGCACTTAATGTTTTTTTCATGTATTCCACAGCAATCACTGGAAGACTCTGTGATCTTTTTGAAAGCATGCTCACGCAAAGCCGGGCTTTACTGTTTTTGTATTAATTTTTATGACTTGCCGCTTCTGAAGGAATACTCCGACTCTGTTATGTGTCGCCAAAAGTCCCGACTGACAGATCCATTTATGCTTTTTTCTTTTTTTTTCTTCCCTGTCGCCTTCCTTTCTTCTTCTTCACGTCCTTTCCCATTTCGTACTCATTTTGAAACCCTTCATTCTCCCCCTCTCTTTCTTTCCTTTTTATTTATTTCCCCCTCTTGCAGTTACAGAGTAACATATTTGCGAGCCTGGATGAGACGCTGCTGGCTCGGGCTGAGGCTTTGGCGGCCGTGGACATCGCCGTGTCCCAGGGCAAGACGCACCCGTTCAAGCCCGACGCCACCTACCACACGATGAGCACGGTGCCATGCTCTTCGACATCCACCGTGCCACTGGCCCACCACCATCATCACCATCACCACCACCACCACCAGAACCTGGAGCCACCGGACATCATGGACCACATCAGCTCGCCGTCTCTCAGCCTAATGTCCAGTGCGCACGACGTGGCGGGCGGAGGAGGTGGCGGTGGCGGCGGAGGTGGCGGTGGTGGGCTCATCTCCACCTCCTCTGCCCATCCGCACTCTCACATGCACGGTTTGGGTCACCTCTCCCACCAAGCTATGAGCATGAACTCGCCTCTCACCCACCACGGGCTCTTACCGGGCCATCACGGGGGAGGTCAAGGCGGCCCTGGGCTCACAAACAACGGACTTCCCTCCATTAATGACTCGGACACAGACCCAAGGGAGCTGGAGGCTTTCGCGGAGCGCTTCAAACAGCGGAGGATCAAGCTGGGGGTGACCCAGGCGGACGTGGGCAGCGCTCTGGCTAATCTAAAAATCCCCGGCGTTGGATCACTGAGCCAAAGTACAATTTGTCGATTCGAGTCCTTAACTCTCTCCCACAACAACATGATTGCGCTCAAACCTATCCTCCAGGCCTGGCTAGAAGAGGCCGAGGGGGCCCAAAGGGAAAAAATGAGCAAACCTGACATTTTCAACGGAGGAGAAAAGAAACGCAAGAGGACCTCGATAGCAGCCCCAGAAAAGAGGTCTTTGGAGGCTTACTTCGCCGTACAGCCTCGACCCTCGTCCGAGAAAATAGCAGCTATAGCTGAAAAGTTGGACCTGAAAAAAAATGTGGTACGAGTGTGGTTTTGTAACCAAAGACAGAAGCAGAAGCGGTTGAAATT
>VOQK01017917.1:11854-22804 GCA_015052645.1 Benitochromis conjunctus
AAACACAACAGAGTATAATGCAGCAGCTGAAGCATTTAGGCTTAAACTCCTTTTTCATCACTGATTGACAGAGGAGTGACACATTGACATGCATTTGGTCAAATATTCTGCCATTATCTTAATGGCTAAAACTTGGATGTTGCACCATGCATACTGTAACTGCAAATGCAGCAGTTTACTCCATAATCATTGACAGAATACCTGTTTTTATGGTTAAAGTTATAGCTAAGATTGATTTTAACTCTCTCGACCAGCTGTACATTTGAAATTATAAATCTGCCATGCCACGTCTCATGGAGTTGAATATATTTTCTTATGTGCAGGCTTAAGTTGTTTAAGCCCGACCAGGAAGCAGTGAAGTACCAGGGACCCAGAGATCTGCAGTCTCTGGAGACCTGGATGCTGAAGACGCTCCAAGAGGAGCCCTCGGTTAGTGGTTTAGTGTTCATTCAGTCATAACCTCATGTCCTCAAACCAGTGCAAGACTGGTGCTCATGCTTTTTGTTGCTGAATGTTTTGCAGGAACCAGAGAGTGAACTGGAGCCTCCTAAAGCCCCAGAGCCCAAACAGGGAATGTATGAGCTCACCACCCTCAACTTCAAGACCCACATAGCCAAAGGTAAAGATGCATTAAAAGAGATGCTGTGTTAGGCTTCAGTTAGGCAATGTAATTAGCAAAGCGACTTTGCGTATTTACGCAGCTGCATCCTGCTGTAACAGATAAGCCGTTTCTGTGTTGTTGTCATTTTAAAATCTGCTCTCAGTTTTCAGCCACACTGAGATTCTGGATCTCACATTAGAGAATGGAAACACCTCATTAACTAGATTTACATAACTGACATTTCACCACCCGAGTACCCGAGCGTCAGTCAAACCCAGCCGACTGTAAAAACCCTCGTCTCCTGTCACCTCATGTTTCTGGACTTTGAGGCAACAACTGCAAAAATAAACGCCGCTCACGATAATTGTCTCGCTGAAATTACTGCTCTTGAGCTCCACCGAAGTTGAATGTTTTAGTTTTGAAGGGGGGAAAAAAAGGATTTCTTGTTTGGGGATGAAAATCGGCAGGATATGACGTAGGTATTTTTAAAACGGTGTTTACAGGTCCCCACCTTCACGTCTTGGCAACGGGGCTGCAATAAACGTTGCTTAATTGGTTCATGTAAGCTGTAAGAGGTGTATATCCATTTACAGCAGGTTATGTCGAGTTTGCAGTGAAGTCAGCTTTCTAAGGTTCATTTTCTGGACCATTAAACTTCAGCCTCGCTTTGGTAGATTTGTGCACATGTATAAATTCCCTAAAAGCTGGTGTACAAATGCTGCAAGGCTTTTCATGTTGTACTTGTCTTTCTTTCTTCCTGCCTCAGGCGCCCACTTTATTAAGTTCTTTGCACCTTGGTGTGGTCACTGCAAAGCCATGGCCCCAACGTGGGAACAGCTGGCCACCACATTTGAGCACACTGACGATGTGAAGATAGGAAAGGTGGGTTCAGATGTTAAAACAACAGAACAGATAGTTGGACAGTCATTACAGTGACATTTTAAAAAGTGTAAACTAATATCCTTTTTCTTTCCATAAGGAAACTTTTCTCCTAATAAGTTTTATTTTCTGCCTTCTTGAATTAGTCCAAGGTCCTCTTGTGGCAAACATGATTTGCTATCTGAATCCTGATTACTGTCATGATCCTGTGTGACAGAACAGGATGTTGAGCATATGAGGAGCTAACTATTTGCATACTGTGTTATAAAAACAGCTCACAGAGCCGGTGTTTGCAGTGTTGCGTCATTCCTGTTTAATAACGCAAGTTTGTGTATTTGTGAACTAGGTGGACTGTACTCAGCACTACGAGGTGTGTTCTGAGAATGGTG
Organism: Benitochromis conjunctus; assembly: GCA_015052645.1. Classification (NCBI taxonomy): domain Eukaryota; kingdom Metazoa; phylum Chordata; class Actinopteri; order Cichliformes; family Cichlidae; genus Benitochromis; species Benitochromis conjunctus. The sequence goes on from VOQK01017917.1 coordinate 13,724, forward strand.
TGAGGGGATATCCCACTCTGCTCTTCTTCTACAATGGAGAAAAGGTATGCGAAAAGTTTGGGACTAACTCTGTATGTATGTGCACAGACTGTAGATTCCAGTGCTACGCACAGGTGTTTGCTTAGGTGTTAGGTCAATAAACAGTAACTGTCAGGAAAATCAAAATATAAAAGGTTCAAATGGACGGTACCTTAGAAGACAGGCTGAGGAGTTCAGTCATCGATGAGGGGCTCAGAGTAGAGCTGCTGCTTCACATCGAAAGGACCCAGCTGAGCAGGATGCCTCATGGGCACTGCAATCAGAATATTTTGTTAATTCCAGATTAAATCATGTAGTCACAGTTGCTCCAAGACGGTAAGAACAGTAACTATCCTAAATTCAGTAATACAAAATATAACAAAATGGCTCTAATATATAAATATCTCAGTTTATTACACAAAATTGAATATGGATAAAGTTGAAATCAAGGTGCCTTTCTTATTATACTGACTTTGTTATTTTCTCTGTATATTCTCTGTTAGCGTGTGTAACTATACAGTGCATTAGATGGAGGAGTTGTACAGGGAGATATCCACGGGCAGGAATGATTTCCAGTGTCGTTCAGTGGTGCATTTGAGTAATCTCAGTCTGTCACTGAACGTGCTCCTGTCACTAGCCAGCACAGCATGAAGTGGGTGGGAGGTATTGTCCAGCATTGTCCTTACCTTGGACAACATCCGCCTCTCCGACAGCACCTTTAGAGAGTCCAGCTACATCCCCACAACGCTACTGGCCTTACTGTTGGTGCCCGCAACCCTCAACCTGCTGCCCTGGCATGCAACAGCATAGGGTTGCTTCATGAAGCGATGGTTCTCACCCACACTTCGTCTTTTTATCCCCACGTTGTTGTCGTCTGCTCTGCTGCGCTATGTTCTAGACTTATTTTAATAACTTCAATCAATAATCAGCGACCGCTCAGGAGCACAGTGAAGATCAAAAAGTGCATGCAGCCGTAAGGTTGCCGTTCACTGCTCAGTTGAACTGACAAATGTACAAAAATGTACGATTGTGGGATTTGTATAAAATATTTGTATATGCCATACAGATGTTGGGAGTTGGTGTCCTAGGCAATGTTAAAGTGTCATTCATTCCACTCATTTAGGAGACGGGGAACATGCATACACTACAATCATTTCAGTGTGATGATGATGGTAATTCATACTAAGCTGCTTCAATTTTTTACATAAATAAACCTGAAGGCAAATAAAAACCCACCAATGTCATCAAAGCAAAAAATGGTTAATGTTTTTCATTTGTGCTATTAAAATTCTAAGTCAGAAAGACACAGTATATGCCTTTGATAGCTGTCTTTAAAAAAGTCCTGCTTTTGTTAATAACTCTCTTTTGTTAACTTGAGCCTTCAGGGTTCTCGTTCGGTTCAGAGGTCATCGGAAGAAAAATAACACATTTGATGCGTACATCCAAGAAATACTCAAAATATTGTTACACTGAGTACAATAACTCTTGTTTCTCGTCCTCTTTTCATAGACAGAACAGTACAAAGGAAAAAGAGACCTGGACTCCTTCAAAGACTTTCTGGACAACCAGCTGAAGGCTGCACTCACAGAGGAGGAAAAACAGGAGGAGCAGGAGGAGGAACCAAAGGCCAATGAGATCCCTGCTGAAGAGCCAGCTGAAGAGGAAGCAAAGGTGGGCGTTCACAACAGAGAGGTGTTGTACTCTGATAATATTCTGGTGTCCTCTTTTGTATTTTTAAGTGGGGGCGTTTGTGTGCCACATTGAGCTGGTGCTCAGAGACCTTAAAGACACAGCAGCTGCACATTGTAGTGATCGTTGATGCATTCAGCGGGGTCCTGGCACTGTAGCTGTAAAGTTACTGTGATTCTTAGAGGACTTCAATTGTGTATTTTTACATCCCACAACTGAAGGCTACAGTAAACACACACAGTGCACTTCTTCTGGATGCCATTACTGAGAATCTGCAGCATATGAGCAGCAGTCATTTCCTGTTGCAGTGAAACTATTCAACACATGTACATGCAGTAGTTACACTATAGGTCTTTGAACATGGCATGCATTCAGATTCTAGTTGGGTGAGAGACTTGCAAATTTTATTAATGAGATGATGTGGGCATTACTGGGGAACATAATCTGTGCACATAGTTCATAAGCTCTCACTTATATTCCTGTCCCCTTTCTGTCTGTAGTCCAGTGTTTTGGTCCTGAACGAGGACAACTTTGAGGAGACTGTAGCCAAAGGATTCACCTTCGTCAAATTCTACGCTCCATGGTGAGATTGTTGTTTAAACGCCTTTTTGATGTTCTGCGATGTCTTGTTAATGTCAAATGCATCATGACGCCTCAGAAACTAGTTCAAGCATTACATAATGCTGAGCCGCTGTCTGCAAGAGAGGGTTTAAAACTACTAAGAGTAAGATGAGCTGGAGTGTATAATTTTTAAACAAATATATGTTAAGTACCTGCAGATGCTTGAAGTTATTGTTGTTCTAGTGACCACAGTGCTGATTTAAAATGTTGGCAGCCAGTGTTTGAAACACAATTTGTCAGTCAGTGAGAGTGATGTCACTCTTGTGTTATCCTGCTGTCTAGGTGTGGTCACTGTAAGAATCTTGCTCCAACATGGGAAGATCTTTCCAAGAAGGAATTTCCTGGTCTCACTGATGTCAAGATTGCTAAAGTGGACTGCACTGTTGAGCGCACACTCTGCAACAAGTACTCTGTAAGTCAGTCTGAAAATCTCCCCCCACTCTTCATGCACTGAACGCTTTGCACTCAGAGACTGTTTCTGGCATACGTACCCTTCTGTGAGCTTGATATTTCTGCAGGATTAAGCGTGTTACAGTGTATGGTGGATTATATCAAAGACATAAAATTATACAACTGCTACATATTTTAATTAGATACTAAAGCAGGCACACACACATTTTCAGCTTTGAGTGAAGCCACGATTGTCCGGTGATGACAGTGTTGGTGATATTCTTTTGTTTTTTGTTATCCAGGTGCGCGGTTACCCCACCTTGATCATCTTCAGAGCGGGTGAGCAGGGTGATGAGCATCACGGCGGGCGGGATTTGGAGAGCCTGCACAACTTTGTGATGAGGCAAGCGAGAGACGAGCTGTAGATACGGGCAAGTCGGCGCTTGCTCTCTCTCCACAAGTCTACTCGCTCATACTGCATATCTGGCCAATAGGACACTCTCTCTCCTACAAAAGCTAGACCCCTCTCTGTCTCTCCCCCCACTCGGCCAGTCATCCAATGACAGGCTGGCGCAGTCAGCTTTTTTGTCGGTATTCAAGTGCAGAGTCATTCGGTAAGAGTGTTTGGAAGGTGACCGTATTTCTCATTGCTCTTGCCCAACCTTGAACCACGTGGAGACTGGTTGGGTCCGAAGATGAACTAATATGTGTGACAACCACTTTGCAAGCACTGCTCAGAACCAGAACTCTTCACAAGAATACAAGACATGTTCAAACAGTGGCACTAAAGTTTTTACCTGTGTTTTTGTTTGTTTGTTAAATCAACTGTTTCTGATATCTCTGCCATTTGACTTTTTTTTTTTCTAGTGCTAATTTGTGTACATGAAATCTTCTTTTTGAAATTGTAAGCCTTTAGTTTTCCTTTACTGTCGCTCATGAGGCTGTAAAAGTTGTGACTCTCCAATGTGAAGCAGAGCGTTAAGTTGAGGGTGCTTCATAGTCATGCCAGCGATGGCCTTTCTGACTTAACTCTCAGGGAAGAAACCACACAGACCAGGAGATGTTGTGAATGAGGCGTCGGTGATTTTACTGAATCTGACAATTGCTCATGAATTTTTTGTTTTTGTTTTTCCTGTTAAAGATGACCAGATTCTGACTGATTCTTTCACTCTCAGTAATCGACCATCCCTCTCTACTCCTCCTAGCATTCAGAGTGTTAGGCCTGGACCATGCTGCCCCATCGCTCTGTTACTGATCTCATTTTGTGTTACTGCTTCTGTTTGGACAATCCATCTTTGATGTGAAGTCTCCTTAACATTCTTCTGTGTCGATGGAAAAACATGTGAATGTTTGTATTCTTCGGGCCAGGCCTATCCTTCCTATGTTGGAAGGATTTGGGAACAGCAGGGTCGCTCATCGTCAGCACTGAAAGGTCGAACTGCTGCTCAGGGTGAGCTCAACTCCCATCGTATCCACGCTCTCGCCACGATTTCCATTTATTCTTACTGGAGTGACAGTTGAGAACAGTGTATCAGGATAATTTAGACCCACGGACACCAGAGCCATTGGCCTGAATAAAATAGACGATGAGGGTCTGATTACGGGTTGGAACTGGCAGCATTAAAATTCAACACAGAAATCATTTTGGCGGGGATTCGAATGTCAAACCTTGGTGAAAAAGCATTTGCAGTGTTTCAGTGCACCTTTTAACCGCCGTGTTGTAAACTGCACCCACCAAATGCTCTTTGACCCGGGTGGTGTGGAAAGCATGTGTCGTGTGAATGCAGGGCACCATTTATTGTTAAACCCAGGTACTCAAACAGTCTGAGACACAACAGTTTTTCCTCAGTAAAAGTTTTTATGGATAGCACATGGTCTAAGCAACTCCAGTGACAAAGTCATGTTTTGTTTTTTTTTCCTTTTCATGGGTTATAGTTTGTGCACTACCCACAGATTTTGTACAAAAAAAAGAGTGAATAATGGCAAAATGTAACATGAGATTTCATAATAAATTTTTCTCAAAAATAACTTTGCATTTTCATTTTGCTCTTGCATCTCTGTTAATAAGGTATGTGATTTTTTTTTTCTCTTTTTAATAAAAGGTGCAATAAATAAGCTGAGAATGTACAAGTATTTACAAAAAAAAAAACTAAACATGATCACAAATGTAAACAGCAGCTTACCAGAGGTATATTTTGTGATGTATGATTGGTTAGGCACGTAAGGTATTCTGATTCTTACTGGTATTAGTTTTTCATTAAAATATGCTCTAAAAGTTTTCATGTCATTTAAAGCTCACAGTTACATACTCAGTTTGGAAGACATTGCCACACGACAGGTGACAAATTAAAGGAAAAACCAGGCATTGCTTTTCAGCAAAACTTATTTTTAATTCTTCAGCTCTCTAAAACTTAAAGGAAGAGATGATAGGTTGGTCCAAAATCTACCAAACTGGGTTGAGATCTGGTGACTTGAGAGCCCATTCCCTTCAACATTTAAATGTTTCACACAGAACAAACTGATCCCATCAATGAATGCTTAAAAAAAAAAGCAGGAGATACCCCCACTCTGCAGGGTTTGAGCATTCAGGTTTTTCCATTAATTTGTCACCTTTCTATATCCGAACACAGTTTCACCCTCAGGGTTGAAAAAGCAACCGGCTAATTTCAGAATGCTGACACAAACCGTTCTGCGGGCTGGTTTTTTTTTTTTTGAAAGCTAAATGTTTTTTTTCCACTATTTCATGATGGGTTGTCAGGAGTGGAAGCGTTTGTTAACTTTGCGAGAGCAGCAACATGGAAATGGCCATTTGTGGTATGTCCGAGGGATAAGGCTGTATTCTTCGGTTCTTTGGAGAAAAACATCAGTTTAGCCACAACATGCATCATGTTGAACCAGCCTGGTGAATCGCAGCTCAGCCCCAGCCTGGCAAATATTGACATGGAGGAGGGGAGGTGGTGGTGGTGGTGTCGGGGGGGTATTTGGAGCGGTCCACTGCTAAAATAGCCTGCGGTCACTTTGGTTCAGTCCATATTATATTTTTGGGAAGGCAAATATGGCTCAAGAAGAGAAAAAAAACAGCAGAGGGGAGGGAATATGAGTGTGCTGACTCCAAAGTATCATTCAGTTGTATTAAATTGTTTTGGTTAACAACATTTTGCACAGAAAAAAGAAAGTCGGGCCGATTCACACCGTTTGGAAATATGATGGGGGTGTTAGCCCTGCAGTGTCACGTGCTGTAGGGAAGCTGTTCATTATGTGAGCCTCCTGCGAGAACTGATGCACCTTGCTTTTTCTATGTCGGAGAGAAGACGGGAAAGAAAGCAGCACTCTGACTGGTCCCACGACAGTTCAGTTTCACCCTCTCAGGGAGGGAGAAGGTGCAGTAGCCTCTCAGTCATTCATACACACACTTCAGTAAACACATAATATACAAACTTAAAAGCTCCTGCCTTCCCCCCCCCCCAACACACACACACACACACGCAGTCATTCACTCAGTTGCAGACCCATGAAGAGAAGACCCCTGTCCACAGCTAACAGAAAGGGTGGTAGACAACTTGGTGGCTCAAGACTGGAACAAGGTGAAGTTGCCTATGGATGATTCCCATGTGGTGGTACTTTTTTTTCTTTGTTTTTGGAATAGCGACTTGCTACTTGATATGTTAGCGTGTTTAACAATTATGGAAATGGAATACGGAAATGATCTTTCAGGCTGGACGTTCCTTCGCATGTTGAAGATCTGGGCGGGAATCCGGTGTCTACCTGAGGTCAGCGTACACTCAACTTTGACTGAAGCACTACCAGTCTTTGTCTGTGTCAGTGGCAGCCGCAGGCCCGCACCACCATGTTCTTGTATTTCTTCAGTATGACGTTGGAGTTGTCGTCGAAATAGAGCACTGATATGGCGTGGAGCTTGGTGGGGGCGCAGCATGGCTTCGGCACGTTCTCGGGGTTCATCAGATGCACCTGGAAATAATGCGAAAGACCTTCAGCCTCTTTATGTGTCAGAAATCCCCCAAACCCTCTTTCTATTATCAGAAAAAGTAGCAACTAGAAAAGGATGATAAACTCACAAAGGACAGACTTGCAAATTGATTTGAATCATTTTAAATCATGCCCCATATAGGATTATCTGACATTCCTTTAATGCCCATTGGAGACTGGTGATAAAATCCCCAACCCCAAGTTGCCCAACTTTACAGCAGAAATAAAAATAGCTTTGGACTCATTTTTAGGAACGACCTTCTTAAATCATCCAGTCACATAAATTGTATTAAGGCTCCTTTAAGTGACAGGTAGACACAAATAAATGGAGGTGTAGCCACTAGCTGTCTGCTAGCCCACATGTCAGCTCAAAGTGTACTCACAGCTCTTCCAAGAGGTTTGTGCTTTAGTTTTAGTGAGTGAAAAGCAAATACTTTAATCATTCATTACTAAGCACTAAAAAAACATGTCCCTTTTTCTGTCCACTGCACCTGTACAGTTTATAGATAGCTCTCTTATAGATAGCAACTTGCTAACTGAGTTGGCTAGCATTAGCTGATAACATAGAACTCCACCCTCTCGTCTAAATATGGCTGACGTTATCAAGCTTGATCAGAAAGTAGCGGTTATAAACCACAATCTCTTCCACAGTGTGCGTTTTGTCCCGTCTCCCTCCCATCCCTCCCAGCCTGGTACTGCTGGAGGTTTCTTTTTAATTATAAAGGGAGTTTTTCTTTCCCACTGTCACCAAGTGCTTGCTCATAGTTGTCAACTGATTGTTGGGCTTTTCTCTGCATTATTCTAAAGTGTCTTGATGTGACTGTTGCTGCGATTTGGTGCTATATAAATAAAATTGAATTTAACTGAATTAAGTTAGAGACTACTAAAATGCTAGAATGGTACTCAAGAAAACGGAAGCAAAACCTTGTTGTCTGTCTCACCCAAGCACCAGCAAACATGTCAGAGAGGTTCAGTAACTCCACATAGTATCGGTAGAAGCTGCCTCGCTATAGCTGTCTGTGCTGTCAATCAAAGCTGCCAAGCTCCTAAATCCTGCATCCAGATGGGTGAGTTATCAAAACACAAACTACCCTCTGTACAGTTATTTAGAGTGGGGAAACTCTTCACAGAGACGCAAACTTTTTATGCATAAGGCTGTAAAAATGTATATTTTTTAATACCGTGAACTTGAGCATTTAACATGGTAGTCTATGGGGACTAATTCCATTTGAAGCCTGTGGCCACTAGATGAAGAGCAGTTACTCCATATGTGGATGTACCTCATTTTTCTGTTCAAGACAAGTAAATTTAATGGAGTAAACTGAGCTTCACAGAACTGTAATACTATATATTCACTGATATTTATACCCCTAAGAAGGCCACGACGACTAGATTAAAAATACACTGTCGAAACAGTCTCAAATGCTCCTGTGCTTATTTTTAAAGGTCATTTAGACATGATCTCCACAATAGACCACTATTATATCTTGTTGCAGTGTTGCTACAACAATCCTAAGTCCACAGGAAAAACTGTATGAGCACTACCACAAAATTCTGGCAGACACGAGAGACAGGCCTAAAATGACTTCTTCTTCATTGTGTTAAGAATACACACATACTTAGTGTGGTAAACCATAGTGGGATGGTCTTACCAGTGTCTGCACAATGGCGTGGTTGGTGGCATTCATGTGGGCATTAAGGGGGAAGGAGCATTCTCCATCACAGTAGTTGGCTGCATAGCCGTCAGGAGCAATAATCCAGTCCTTAGAGAAACACATAAAATCAGTTGGTTTTGGGAAGAAAACTTTATCAAAAAGTCTCTGGCATAAAAAAAAAAAATGAACAGTTGTGTTATTATTGGTTCAGCACAGCTTCATTTTTCATGTAACCCACCTGACCTCTGTTGGTAACGTTCTCTCTGAGGACAAATCCCTGCTCACGCAGCGCTGTCTGTGAAATCACTCAGAGCAGCTAATCCCTCTCCTCCTTCCTTCCTCCCATTCTTTCTGTCTTACTGTTTGACTCTAATGAGCTGTCGACATGTTATCCCCCCCACTCTAATTTGTGTTCTGATCTAGTTTGTCTTCCTGTCAGTGTCAATCAACCGTCTGTCTTCACCTTTTCACTCTTCTGACAATCCCTTTCATTATTTCCAGCTCTCTTCCTCTGTGTGTCTGTGTGTGTTTGAGTGAATGATTGCTGGCAGTCTCCCTCTAGATGTCAGTGCTGTGTTAACAGCACCTCTGCCCTTCTCTTTTATTTCTTCCTCTGTATCTAAGTAAACACACACACACACACACACACACACACACACACACACACACACACACACACACACACACACACACACACACACACACACACACACAAAATCCC
>VOQK01017919.1:16607-29265 GCA_015052645.1 Benitochromis conjunctus
TCTTATCACACTGGCCCACCATCTCCTATCTTAATAGAGATCTGACTGTATGGTGTGACTACGTGCTGACCCTCCGTGTGGCCTTTTTGCTTATCGGCTGTCCACAAGTTCACGTGCCTCCAACATCCAGAGTTTGCTTTCCTTGTTTCCCAGCAGGGTCCTCGGAGCCATGTTGTTGTTACTGTTGTCAGTTTCAGTCTTCCCACTAAGGCATTAGGAAACTGAATACATTGCAGGTTGCAAATAACTTTCAGGAGTTGGGCACACAGTACATTGTGATGAAACTTCTCTATTACTATGACTGATGGCATTTTTGGTGTTTGATACTGGCCTTTGCCTGGGCTTTAAGGTCAGAAGTTCAGCTGGCAACATATGGCTTGAAGGTATGCCTAGGCTGACTTGCAAGGATGTACCTCTTTTTTTAATTATTATATTTGTTTTTATATTTTATATTTCATCTTACATATTCATAACAGTTTATATAAACTCTGTTAACCTCTTTTTTATGTTGCAGCTTAAGAGCTGGGTTGTAATGACCTTCATACATACAAGGATCCAGCCAGTGACAAGCTTCCCTATAAAAGGTTCAATGAATAAAATAAGCTACACATGACAACAATTGTAACTTGTAAAAAATATTAATAGAAAATAGCAAAAGGAACCTGTTAAATACTGTTATCAGTATGTTTTTGTAATTCATATGTAAAATTATTCCACCTGATAAATAAGAGATATACACTGCTCAGATAAATTACAGGAACACTGGATATCTATACTGATATAGACTGGTTAATGTGTTAGGAATGAAAGGATGCCACATTGTTTGATGGAAAGGAAAATGATCAACCTGCAAAGACAGCCCGAAAATCAAAGTGAAAAAAATGATGCAGCAGGCTAGCCAGTTATCTGGAATGTCATTTCAGCAACTCAGAATGGTACTCAGTAGTTTATTTGGCCCCCGCATGCTTGTATGCATGCCATCGGGGCATGCTCCTAATGAGACAATGGATGGTGTCCTTGGGGATCTCTTCCCAGATCTGGACCAGGGCATCACTGAGCCCCTGGATAATCCGAGGTGCAACCTGGCAGCACCAAAAGGACTGCAGCATATTGTCCCAGAGGTGTTCTACTGGATTTAGGTCAGGTGAGTGTGGGGGCAGTCAGTGGTATCAATTCCTTCATCCTCCGGGAACTGCCAGCAAACTCTCACCAACATGCGTTGTTGTGCAGCAGGAGGAACTCCAGACCCGCTGCACCTGCGTAGAGTGACAATGGCTTCAAGGACATCATCATTGTAGTCTGTAGAGGTCTGTGCATCCCGAGACCATCACTGACCCACCACCAAACTGGTCATGTTCAACCGGTATTGAACGCTGCACTGACGTCTGGCAGAACAAGCATAGAAATTAGTCCACTGTCAGAGGCCATAAGAAGATCATTTGTGACCTTCTCTAATGCCGTATAGCCATATGACAGATAGTAAAGAAAAGCATAAAGTCCACAAATACAAAATGGACAGACTCATAGCAGCAAGACTCATACAAAAAGTGCAATTATGCCGAGTACATTGTTGATACTTTAGAAACTCCATCCTAACGAGTACAGAAAAGATGACCGACACATTTATCATGTGTTTTTCTTCTTCTATTGTCTCAGATATTAACAGCCTTGTCAGCAACAGAGCAGAAAGTCCTCAAATTGCATCACCCCGAGAGCAAACCTGCATGGCTCTGCGAACTCTAGTGTCTCAAAGGGACTACATGATATAAAACTCAGGTAAGCGTAAAAAAGCAAGGTGAGTGAATGGCGCATGGATCGTAAGGGCACTGATCATCACTGGTAGGGGGCACCTGGTTGGTATAGTAATTAACCCTGCTGAATGGTTGGCCTAGAAACTGCTGGCTTCAAACGCCCCCATCCCTCGAAGTTGCAGAAGACCCACAGATGATGGGGTGTCAAAATCTCCTACATCCACCTGGCACAATGCTCACACTTATTAGAGCCAGTGAGCACTGCTGTGACCTGGGCAGTGTCTCCCACTTTTCATGCTCCAGAGTGCGATAAATGGGCGGCCAGGGAACAGAACAAAGCGAGTTAATACTGACGAGCCTATATATAATATATACAATATTATACAAGCCATTTGAACATCTTAAACATGAAAGAGTAGCAGATGAGCACAAAGCGACAGAAACCACAGAGTGGCCATACGCACACAGAGGAATTACTCTTGTCTTGATGTCTTTTAACACAAATATACAGATGCAAACGCACACCTACGTGATTTCAGCACATTTTTTACTTGCAATACAGTGAGGGATGTCGCTGTCAAAGATAAGGGGCTAAGATTACTTTTTGGCATGGACTACTTCTGTAGCCTCATTTTTATCTGTCGTGGTGATGATTGGCTACAACAGCTCTCAGCAATTTTCTTTTGCTCTCTGGGGGGGGGGGCTTAATCTTTCAGCTTGGTGACAAGACCAAACACCCACCAATGAAATTCTGACAGGTAACAGTTAAAGAGGCAGTGTCTCTGCTGAATCTTAGGCAAGTATAAGCTCATATAATAACATCATATGAGGTTAATCTTAGTGATAAGTATTTTATCTTCAATAGCAGATCCTGATACCTAACTCATCTTCACTGAGAAAACATTTTGGAGTATTCCTGGCATAACATGGTTAGTGCAGGATTTCTGGAGGATATACTGACCTCGGTGTTTAGATTAGTGTAAAACAAAAACTTCAAGTATTACATAGTTTCTTTATGTCTTGCTAGGAAATGGGAAACTGTATGTTTGCAAATGTTTCAAACTTCACCTGAGAAATGCAGTATATAACGCATAAATAGAGTTTGTACAATTTAATGAGCTTCAAAATCAATATTTGGTTTGACAATCTTTATTCTTCAACACAACCTGAACTCTCTGAGGCAAGCTTTCCTGTCATGTCTTTTAGTAATCTGAAGGGATAGTTATCCGGGGTTCCTGAAGGACATTTACACCTCTTCTTTCGATTTTGGCTGTCTTTTCCTCTGTTCTCTGTCAAGATGATCCCACACCGCTCCAATAATTTTGAAGTAGGAACTCTGGGGAGACCAATCCATGACTGAAAGTGTTCAGTTGTGCATTTTTACTATCCAGTTCTGCTTCCTCTGGACTTGGCAACATGTTTGTCATGCTGAAAAATGCTTTCCAGATAGTATGGCATGATATATCAAAAAAACCAATGCTCCTTTTCTGCACTCATAATTCCATCCATTTTGATAAGACCCTCAACACCTTTGGTATTTTGCACAGATTCAACTACAGAAAGGGGAACAAATGGCAGGCACTAGTCACAAAATGCTTGAACGTACAATTCAAAATTGGTTCTTTGTTGTTTGAACGTCCTCTCCCCTTTCCACTTCACCCTCTGCACAGAGACCCTGCCATCGTCAGAAGTTTTCTGATGACTCTGCGATGGTTGAATGCACCAGCTACGGTGATGAGATGGAGTACCGGGCTGTTATAGACTCCTTTGTCTCATGGTGCGAACAGAATCATCTGCAGCTCAGCGTGGCAAAGACCAAGGAATTGATTGTGGACTTTAGGAGGACCAGGAAACCAGTGACCCCTGCTTTAATCCAAGAGGTCGATGTGGACATAGTGGAGGACTATAAATACCTCAGAGTACACACTGACAATAAACTGGACTGGGTTAAAAACACCACTGCACTTTACAGGAAGGGACAAAGTCGTCTGTATTTTCTGAGGGGGCTGAAGTCTTTTAACATCTGTCGGTGCTCATGATTTTTATGAGTCTGTTGTGTGCTGGGACAGCAGGTTGAGGGTCGCAGATGCCCAAAGACTCAAACTGATCCGCAAGGCCAGTAATGTTGTGGGGATAGGGTTGGACTCTCTAAAGGTGGTGTTGGAACGGTGGGTATTCTTTTAATTCTGTTACGGACCTTATTTTTACTTAATGGCCCATAATTGATACCAGTGTAGACATATAGTAAATAAATGTATGCCTAATGCATGGGCCTGGTTTCTGAAAATACTTCAGAATCTTGGCTGAAATGTTTTAAGCTCATGGACACATGAGCACAACATGGAGTCAGCCCACAAGAGCACCCAATATGGCTCATTCTTTCACAGTCACCCGCCTCTCCCAACGGATTCCGTCTTCTCTAACATATGCAAAGCTGACTAATTTCCTTAAGCGATTCACACGCTTGCACACAATCAAAAATTGGTCAATGACTTTATGAGGAAAGGAATGGCAAGCTGGTATCATCATGCAAACTGATTAGTTCAGTTTCCATCTGGTTTATAAACTTAAACCTGCTGCAGTGTGCCAAATCAGCTGCCTGGCATGGGGCCGACGCTGGGTGCGCACCACGGCTTCCTAGCTTGAATTCTTTCCCTCTCCTCGCCTCTATTTTGTGTCAGAGATTAAAAATAGCAAGTGGCCTTCTGCAGAATAAGCAGTTCATAGATTCTGGCTTTGACGCTGCATTTGCCTGGAGAGGCCAGCTGTCACCTGCATGCAGGAAGAGTAGGCCTCGCCACTGATTCTCTATACACACTGGGCTGTGGACTTTGGCTGTAAGACAAAACGAGTGTGTTCGCGCATCTACTTTATAGCGCGGGAAAACCTCTGGTGTTTGTAACTTTATGTTCAAGATAAACAATCACACTGAGAAAAATGTGCATGTGTTTGACGATAAATTACTGACATACAAGCATCAACTTTTGACCCATTGCTAATGCCAGTATCAATATTTTTAGTTTAACCTATTCTTTTCATACGTTTCTTCGCTTTTATGCAGAAAAACTATGAAATTGTTATTATAAATAGTTGCTAAATGTTTCTTCATCACACCGTCTTTGAACACGAAAGGCTGTAAAGAAGAGAATCAAGTTAAGCACTTCAAATCGGTCACTCAGTAAAAGACTGAGGCTGCTCCATTTAGAATTAATGAGACACCAACCTTGTGAACACTTCGTTGGAACAAATTTCATTTTCTGGTCCAGAACATCACTATCAAGCAAACCTTAATGTGTGTGTGTGGAAGCTCAAACAGCTATTACACCAGGTTCACAAAGTCAGCCTCCGTCGGCTGAAGTTTTGATCAGATAAAATTTTTGCCTGGGTGGTTTCTAGCTTAAGAGCTGCTACAAATATCCAACTTTAAATCCCACAAGACCACTGGTTCGCAACCTTTCGGTTATATATCAAAAGCCCTGTCAGATAAGCTGAAAGTACTCCTTTGACACAGCCCATCACGTTCCAAACATTTCAATTGATGGTAAGCCAGATGTTCTTTTCAAGTCTTAACAAAATAAGTGAATATTGTAGTAGTCATGTTCTCATACAGGAGCTGGTTGGGTCTACTTTGTTTGTGCTACTAAAACTTGGTAGAAGCTGGATGTTTATCAATCACAGCACATAATTGTATTCAGTACTTTTCACCACCTACTATTTTAATTCTTTAGAGCAAGAGGGCTTGATACTATGTTTGCAGAAAGTCTGTATTTATGACTTTAGGCTAACTATTTTAACTATTTTAGCTAATGGTATGGGTCTCTCTGTTCACCGCCCACATAAAATAAACATTTTTGTTCCTTTTTAAAATCATATGTTGTACTTTTTGATACCCATGTTTATTAATCACTAAATAGCGTGTGGGACAGGACAGGAAGGACCAATAAAGATACAGTCGTGTGGAAAAACCAAGTACACCCTTGCTACTTCCACTGGCATTGATAGGGAAGTGGCAGCCAGGTGCTGCTAATTAAACGCACTTGAATAGCTGATCATCAGCAGGTGTGAGCGCTTCTATAAAAGCATAAGTTTGGACAGTTTGCTGCTCTGGAGCAGTCATGTGTGCTGACATAATCCCACCATCGTCCCAGGAATGAACGTCCCAGCAAATTCAGTCGGAAGGCAAACCAGCAATTCACAGAGAAGTTGCAAAAACCTAAGATCTACAACTTAGACTCTACAGGCCTCAGTTAGAAGGTTAAATGTTAAAGTTCAGAACAGCACAATTACAAAAAGCTGAACAAGTATGGCTTGTTTGTAAGAACTGCCTGGAGAAAGCCTCTTCTCTCTAAAAAGAGCATGGCAGCAGGGCTTAGGTTTGTAAAGTTGCATATGAACAAAGCACAAGACTTCTCGAACCATTTCCTTTGGACAAATGAGATGAAAGTGAAGATTTCCAGATTTCCATAATGCACTGCAACACATTCAGTGGAAACCAAACTGTATATCAGCACAAACACCTCATACCAACTTTCAAGCACGGCGGTAGAGGGACGATGATTTAGCACCGTTTTGGAGCCACAGGACCTGGGCACCTTTGAGTCATTGAGTGAACCATGAACTCCATGAGTCAAATATGAGGCCATCTGTCTGACAGCTAAAGCTTGGCCTGAATTTGTGCTGTGCTTGAAAGTCTACAGCATAATGAATGATGAGAGTGAGACACTCATAAAATCATATAGGAAGTGATTACGTACAGTTATTACTGCTAAATGTGGCTCTACAAGCTACTCAATAATGGGGTGTACTTATTTATAAGCGTGCAAAGATTCCTATGAAAACTTCCTTTTTCACATGACTGTAAGTCTGTATTAGCTTAATCTGTGAGAAGAAAAGTGACAACCAACAATGCTGCAGGTTTATACATTTATAATTATAAATATCAGTGAGTGTTTCCACATATAAGGCACATGTAGTGTAGTCCAAAAATCAACTGTTAAATATGGAAAAATAAAAACTGACTCATTAATAAGACTTACCCATAATGCTGAACAGACATCAATAGAATCTCCAGTATTAAGATTAATAATTCATAATTATGTACACATTCATTACAAGTTTTGGTATGCCAATTTGAACTCCATCTAAGAGTGACAAATGCAGCATTCAGTTTATTAACATCCCTTAGGAAGAAGAAAGCAAACAAGTGGGATTATCTAATCGCAGGGGAAAGGAAGAAGGAAATATGGGGCATGGGAGCGAACGTTGGCATATTTGTTATTTTCCTAGCTAAATTCTTCCTGCAGGGCATGAAGTTTGCAACTCCATCGATTTCAAGATTTTCTGTTCCTGTGCAGCAACAAGCTTGTCTAGATACAAAGTGCACTTCGAGCTTTGTCAGTGGTGGCTGAAAAAGTGCTTTCTCTCTTTTATTGACTAAAGCAGTGGAGAAGACAGTTCGTGAGCACTGGCTGTGTTGTGGGAATGCAACAGCGGATGATTAATGCAATCATCAATAACGACGACAAGGACGAGGATTTAAATAAGCTTCTCAGTTGGATCATGCCAAGTTGTCACTATGACAGGAGTCACTCTGTGCACAGGGACACTGAACGTCCCATTCTCCTGTACTCGACACCTCTGTAGCCTGGTTCTCTGGAACTGATGCAGAGGCTTCTTCGTGTTCAGGCACATTATCACACTCACTGTTCTGGGATTCACAGGGCCGGTGATCCACCTCTGAATGACTGACAGAAGCTTGTTTAATTGAAAGCCACTGAAGGTCTGATTCAGTGGGTGGGACATCCAGCGCCAGCGCCGCTTCCTCTCCTTCCTCCACCATGGATCCCAGCTCTTCATCATCATCAACTCCTTCTACCTCATGCCCTGCCTCTTCCACAGGGCTCCGCCCCTCCTCCAGCTCTACGCCTGCATCTTCAGTAAGTGTCACCAGATTCCCCTCCCTCCTGTCAATCCCATTCGTCTCCATCCTGTCAAGAGTCTCCAGGCTGCTGAGCAGTGCAGGTGCGTCTTCCCTGCTGACACCATCTGTGCCAAGGTCAGCGCCAGCAGTGTGGCACTCCCAAGATGATTCATGTAAACTTCTGTCGTCTAAAAGAACTGGGAAAAAGAAGATGAGACGACTGGTCATTTTAATCGCTCACTTGATCTGAAACCGGAGCCAAAAAAGTTTTTAAAGAAAAAGAAAAAGAAAAAAGGAAAACTTTCTAATGAGTAGCTAGAGACAATAATTATTATCATAACTGATAACAGTAGGAAAAAAACCACACACACAAAACAATATAACAAAAATTGCAATAGACAAGAGTTTAAAATGCATGAAAAAAACGAAACAGCAGCCACAAATGAAAAAGCCCGTATTGATTCTGCTAGAAAAACTTTCCTCTTTCAGAGTTGGATCACTGTGTCGATGTAGAAACTTATTTCAATTACTTATGTGACTGAAGTGCTTCCATGGCAACAGGCTAAATATAGCAGCGGTGCCCCAGACAAGGGGACGCAAGACAAGTGTGACGCCCTGCATCTCAGCAATAGCAACAGCTTAGTTCTGCTTCTTCGCCAAAATATGCTCTCACTTTGGGGATTACTGACCCATATTTGTGGATGTGCAGGCAAAAAGGTTAAAGACTGCACGCACAGAGCCCCCCCAGTCACCCCCCCGCCACACACACACGCAAAAACACGCAAGAAGAAAGCAACATTACTTAAAGTGGCATCCATATTTATAGTCCTCCCACCCCGATCCCCCTACCCTCTTTCAAAGAGAACATGGCAGAAGTTTCTGAATGTCAGTGGGCGAGAATTTGCTTCACATTTCCAAAATGCCATGGCATTTGGGCATCTTGCACCAATGAGGAGCAGGGAGAAGTGGAGGCGGGAAGGGAAAGGACTTGGGTTAAACACGGAAGGTAGAAAGGAGTGTTTAGCATGCAGTGGCTAATTGCAGTGTTTACGCCATTAGCGGTAGGAGTTCTTATCAATGACTGGAGAAGCCAGTCACTCGCAATTACACACTCACCTTTGGGTGGATGCACTCTGGGCTGCATGTTTGGCTGAGACGTGACACGTGTAGGACGGAGCTCTGGCTGAAGGTTTTCATTTAGTGTGATACTGTCTCGTGTCCCTGTAACATCAGCGCCAAGGAGAAAACGCTCCCAGTTACTCTCTGGTCCAAATGAGAACAACAAACAAGTCATATGTAGAGGGTTTTTTTGGAGGGTGGAGGAGTGTTGGATTGGATGGAGCACATGTACGATGGTGCATGCAAACACAGGCGCACGTATGCATTGCAGTGCTCACAGGAAGAGGCTCCAGCTCCCGCTCATCTGTCTTCATTAGTGATGGCTGCACGCCTCTTAGGCTGACACCATATGCTACTCAAAAGAGACTGTGCACTATAAACCAGACGTCACAAGTATACACACAAAACTATATGCACAGGAAGTTAGCAGCCTCTGCCGTCACACGAAGCCTGTGAGCAGGCGAAACTCTGCGTGTGTCTCCGACCGTTCAAGTGTGCGACACGAAAACAAACAGGAGGAATGAGAAAATGGATGACTGGATGACACAATGCATGAGAATCATGAATGGTGAACGGACACCATATTGTTATGAAAACACTCCATATTGTTATGGATGCTCAGTGTTTACACTGACATGGGAACAGTGAGTGAGGGAGAGGTAGAGGCTGTTAGAATTCGTCATACCAGCTGGATAAATCAAAAGAAGCAAAAACAAAAAAGTCATGTTGTCTAGAAAGTTCCTTTAATATTTAACTGTGAGACTGATTTTAGTCATTATGATGCTGTTTGGCTGTTAAACTGCATTCCTTATGGTACTGCAATAGGGCCACTATTAAAATATTTAAAAATAATAAACTAAACTTTTGACTAAAAACAATCCGATTAGCCAAATATCTGATAAATAAAGATGCCAAAACAATACAATATTTCCACAAATGATTTGTGATTATTCTCTTGCAAACAGCAACAACCCAGTACAACCACAGACTGACGATCTGTGGAGGCTTTAATATTTTCACCCAGATAGACCTTTGAGCTTGATCTGGTCTATTTTTGGCACTAATAACAACTGCTGTGTGAAAAAGACTTGGCCCACAAGTCAGAAAAACTGAGCCCGGTGATGTTTTATGGCAAGTATTGTCAAATCTAATCCCACACGTAACATCTGATCCATATAAGGTGGAGCAGCAGCTGATTCTAAGAAAACAGACCTACACTGAGCCACTGCCAAGATTCAAGGCCAAAGATATGCAGACGTGGGCCATTTTGGGCAGACATAAATTGCCATTTAGGAAAATGCTACAATGCTGATCAATATATCGTTATCATATTGGTATAACTGGCCTGTAGCGTGCGAAAATGGATCTAAACTTAATCCTCTAAATTGCAATTGCGTTATGACAGTTTCGATTTTATTTTTTTAGCAGAACAGTCGAGGACAACTTCACCAGACTGCCCTTTGAAGCCAGTAATAAAGCAGTGCTGGTTACTGGATATACAGAGGAAGACCCAGACACAGCAGCTGTGTCTCCATGAGGCGTGCAGAACTCAGAGATAGGAGGCACCAGTGGTTTGCTTTGAAGACTTACTGACAGCTGCCTGTATCGCCATCTAACCACCTCTACACCTCTTTGAAACACATTATAACATACACGCATATATATATATATATATATATATATATATATGTATATATGTGTGTGTTTATGCACATATCCAGCAATAAAAGAGGACTATTCTGTATTATGTCACACCAGATCATACTGGATATTAAAGACTATATCACAAACGGGAGAAGTGTACATAGCTGTCAACTAGTCACAGGAGCTTACACTATGAGGGGTGTCTAGCTCGACAGTGACAGGAAATGCCTTCCTCTTAACTGGAAAAAGTCTGTCAGTTGACCAAAACAGGGTGCATTCTGTATCCACCTCTGTCTTTTCAATCTCTGATGCACTCTGACAGGTTTTCACTCGCAGTGTTACATTTCAGCTCAAACTCATTCAGCACAGGAGGTGGGGGCGCTGAACTGGAGGACTGGGGGGGGAGAGCTATCAATCACAACTTTATCTGACTCACCGCATCGATGTCAATGTTATTGTTTTTGGCTCTCTCTCATCCGTAGACAATGTAGTCACCTCTAGTGTTTTCCGGGACTCAGGTAGGCAGCCAAGGCCCTCCATCCTATCCCGTTTGCCTTTAATATCAATCAGCCCAACTTCATCTCGCATCAAGGCCACAGACGCTCACATCTCTCTCTATATCTCTGTCTCCCTAACTGTGGTGGACAGCGTGGTCGTCAGGCACTCTGGGCCCTCGTCTACAAATTCCCTAATAACGGCACATTCCCCTAAATGTGTTTGTAATGTGGGCAATCATTTTCAGTAATGGATGCTTGTCAGTTTTATGGCGGAGAGAATGACGGTCTCATGACAGGGCACCTCCATCCAGCCGCAGCCCCTCCACCTTTCAGTCTGCTTCATAGACGGCACAACATCTCCCTCCAGTGGCGATAAGGGGGAACTGCTTTCTAAGTGAGCAAGCGCGGTCCCCTGGTTTAAGGCTGCAAATGTTTTTCGATTAAATTTCATAAATAGTTGTACAGTTTTGGACTGGTTTTTCTCTTCTGAGAGTGGGGCTTGTCTACTGGGCAGGAAAAGTCACCAGCTGTGTCTTTGAGGAAAATCTGACAGACGATATTTTTTATAGTTTAATTTTAAAAACAAATACATGATCAAGAGTTAAAGAGTGGTGCAAAAACTGTAAATTCACTTACTGATAAAATAAGAATTACTTTGACAGCATTTACACCCTCATATATCAAAACTCTGTTTTAATTTGGCATGTAAATACCTATGTAGCTCATTTTCTATGTTACATTCTACAACAAGGCTCTCATCTGTAATTTGACAGCCTCGAATCCTCAATCATAACCACAATCATATATGGACTACTACTCAACTACTGCAGAGTACTCTCTGCTGCGTTAAAAGAAGCCCAGCTGCATCATTCAAAGAAAGTCCTTTTTTTTTTTTTTGGTTTCTCTTGTGAGTAAAATTTAAGACAGGTCCACTGGACCAAGAGCATCAGGGTGTGATACTCCGTCGGCCTGATTCAGTCAGTGGTATCATGAACAGACACATGAGCTGGTGGTCAATGGAGTCAACACATTGTAAACGGTGGGCATGAGGTGACATGTTTTCTGGGCGTCTGCCCAGATTTGTCCTGGCATAACATAGTGGAGGGCATGGATGAGCTAAGTGGGGCAGAAGGAATACATACTCCCAATTCCCACAGATACGTGGTAGGTCAAGCCTGAGATGCAGCCAGAGAGGAGAGAAAGGCACAGTGTTATGAACAGAAAAGCTCATTAATGAAAAAGACAGGAGAGGAAATGAATTTAAACCAGCAGGCCAGCTAGAACGATCCCAGCAAAGATCTCCGGGTCACACGTTTGACTTAGAAATTCATTTTAAATGCATCAAATGCACAACACAGACAATTATCTGGAAACATCTTATGATCTGCAATTTCAGTTAAAATAATATAATTATATTTATTATATAGATAAACCCAAATACTGTATCTATGATTTTAGGAGATTTTACACAGACTTTTAAAATAAAAGAGGTCCTCATTTGTTTTCAATTAAAATAACTTTAAACTGATTTTGGATTTTTTTATATTTTTTTTTTAAATGGAATATCTACATAGGCATATCAAATATAACCCCTGTGTTTCAGAGTATTACTGTAGTATGATAGCAACAGAAGATTATTAAAAGGAGCCGTTTTAGCTGATTAAAGTGTCCATAAGTCTAACTAGTTGAGTGTCTAGAGTTTTAGTCTGTGTGGATTTAAACAGACA
>VOQK01017920.1:12725-29939 GCA_015052645.1 Benitochromis conjunctus
TTCAACTGTACTTTGACTGTTCTCATCTCTGCATCAGCACTAATAAACCTCCCCTTCTGTTTAATCAGCCTTTAATCTCCCACACCACAAACACAGTGCAGAAATCCAGTTTCATGACTCAAAGCAGTGAATGGGGCCAAGCAAAGACCAGTAGGTCCATTAGGACATCTGTCAGTAAACACAGCTCTCTCTCTAACTACAGCATCCAGATAGATTAGTTTTAAAAAAAATTAATTAATTGAACAAGTAAATAAATAACTCACTAGCGGTAGAGTTGTTATAAAGGGGGAAACTATCAACAGAAAGTACGTTTTTGTACCAGGTTGTATTTTAATCTTGAAGGCGCTCAAGTGGCAGTTTTTGGCACTTGCACTGATGTTGCCCCTTCGGTGAAACAAGTTATCATTTTGATAATGTCATCTGTTATAAACCACAAAAACTCTCAGTAAGCATTTCTGTTAAAACCACAAAACAAGGGTCTATGTGGAGATTTGTAAAAGAGGTTAAACTATTCTGACTTTTACAAACGTGCCCAAATGCCGACGTCGTTAAGGAGAAAGCAGGCGAGTTACTCAGCACAGGTTGGACATTATTTGGAGTGCTCGATATATAAATATGGATGTCATTTTTCAGAATCAGTGACTCACAGAGGTCACTAAGACGAAGATGACACAATGCAGAAATGCCTTTGCACGTGTTGTTAGAAACTTATTTTGAGAACACATTCTGACTGTAAACTTCCACATGTTGGTGTTTTAATGTTTCCTTATTTAGTGCCAAAGTGGCTTTGAAGAGGAAAATTTAGCCACCATCATTTTATCATTTACACCTGTGTTTTTGACACTGTTAACATATTTCCACAAGAAAGATCTCATGTCCTAAGTAGAGGAGGCACACTAGAAAAACTGTTTCTAATCCTACCGCTGTTCATCTAAGATTCATGTCACAAACCACCACTCTAACACTGCAGCGTCTATCCCTGACCGTTTCCCTTTAATGACACCTTTCACACTTCCATCAGAGTGAGACAGAGAGGGGAAGCACCAAGCAGCGTGCAAACACCAGGCACAAAAACACACACGGGGCAGAAGAGTATTCATGCAGAGGCGTAAGGAGAGGACCGATTCCTAAAAAGACTGCATCTCTATTTGTATTGCAAATCCCACACTCTACAATTTCAGTACTTACACAATCAACAAACCCTAACCCAAATCGAATCACGCTATGTTTCTGTGTAATAGAAAAATTAACCACAATTTATTGCAGCAATTACAATCACGAGCGACGTTTCGGTTTAATGGAGGCCTTTAATTGATTCCAACAAGCAAAAAGTGAAGAAGCAGCTCCGAGTGCTGGAGTGAATTGAGAAGTGCAGACTCTTGTGGTGAATTAAAATAGTAAGTGTATTAAATGAAGTGTGAAGAAAAAAAAAATGTGCGCGTGTGTGTGCATGCTCTAGATTAGCATGAGTTGAGTTCTGAGCACCTCATTCACCACAATTAGTTTGTGGCGGTCTAAAACCAGGACAACAGGCAAGGAGTAATTGGATTTAAATTAGACATGTTCTCTGCTCATAGCTACCAAATGTAACGTGGAGGACAGTCCTCTTCCCTCGACGTCTTCCCTTTATCTCATTTACCAACCTTCAACCTCTTCCCACTCCCGATGCTTATATAACCCACCCCACTGACTCCATCATGCACTTTATCCCGTATTTGCATTATACTCATTCCCCTCCAGTTCATTTGGTGTTTTTATACGTACTCTTATACATTATCTGTGTTAGACCATGTTTTCTACTTGAAATGAATGACTTTAAGGAAACAGATCAAAGAATGTGTACCAAGAAGTGTCCAGGTTTTTATTATTTCACAGGTTTTAAAACATTTCGCAGCACAGATTTATTTCTTTTAACAGTTTTTAATTTTTTGCTCATAATATACATGGCTACAGTTTCAAGCGTATGATAGAGTAACCCCTTTAAAGCAAAAACTAAGGCTTCACTTCGCTCAATTTTATAGTTATTTTCTATTTTTGGCTCTAACTATGTCAGCACTAAACCCACACCCATCTGCTGCTCAATACTTCTATTTAAAAAAGGCAACCAATCAGAAGACAGCTATGTTAAAAGTAAGGAGAAGTGCGCTAAAACGGCTGCTTTCAAAAAGCAGTGAAGGGCTCCACAAAGGTCCACTGTAAAATAAGAATTATTCTAAACACTGAACCATGCAAAGCTATTATTACTGAGCTGGAAAATAAAAGTCTCTTACAACTGATAAAATCTACAAGTGACAACCATCGTTTCAGCTCATAGCATCATGCTCACCTACTTGAAATAAAAACTACCAGAATACTTAACAGTTAGTTTAAAGGAAGCGGTTCAGCCGAGAGTCAGTTTTTGAACTTTATATTATACTTTATATTGCAGATTAAATTTCCTGTTAATCGATTAACAAGCGAACTGTTTTTCTTCATTTGATCCTTTTTCCTGCCTTCTTCTAGTTC
Source organism: Benitochromis conjunctus (assembly GCA_015052645.1). Classification (NCBI taxonomy): domain Eukaryota; kingdom Metazoa; phylum Chordata; class Actinopteri; order Cichliformes; family Cichlidae; genus Benitochromis; species Benitochromis conjunctus. The sequence continues at coordinate 15,231 of VOQK01017920.1, forward strand.
GTAATCACATCATGAATTAATTTTTGTCCTCACTTATTTATCTTGTCGTGAGATTTGCATGTGAAACTGTGTATCTCCCAGAATGTGTTTATCTGCTGCATGTGTTGCTTGTGAACATACTGTATCAGAAAGTCTGTGAGTGTATGTTACATCTGCTGTACGCAGTGATGCCATTCCTCTCAAACTGTGAAGTCGCATCTCCAAAAATAAGTTTATGTGTATGTTTAGTGTTGTGCAGGATCACCCAATCTCATCCTGGCCGAGATAGCTTCTACTGCCACTAAAGTTGGCTGTTGTCACCATATCTGGACACACACACTATGTGCACACACACACTCTGTCCTCTGCCTCATTTACTCCCTCTCAGCCTCCCCCTTCATCTCACTCTGAAGGCTCATTAGAACAAAATCTGTATCTGACGTGTCACTCAAACAGACTGCAGGAGTCTTTTTCTTTGCTTCTAAAAGTACAAATGTCCACAGTTATACTGTAGTTATACTGTAGTTATACTGTAGTTATACTGTAGTTATACTGTATACTGTTCCAGCTTTACATTCAGTACCTAACACGATACCACACTGCAAAAACTCAAAATCTGACCAAGTATATTTTTCTTATTTCTAGGTAAAATAATGTCATCACACTTAAAATAGTGGAGAACTTTCACTTGTTCCATTGGCAGATTTTTTCACTTATTTCGAGCAGAAATATCTTGTATTAAGTGATAAAACTCTGCCAATGGAACAAGTGAAAATTCTCCAGTTTCAAGATTCACTGTCCAAAAACAAGTTCCTATATCTCACTGAAATGTTACTCTGTAGCTGACTGTGTCTTATTTTAAGTGTTATTTTCAAGTCTTATTTTATTCTAAGTGGTGTCATGCCTAGCAGTTACTGCCTCACAACAAGAAGGCTCCTGGTTCACCTCTCTGCATGACGTTTGTGTGTTTTCTGTGCACTCTAACGTAAAGACTAAACAGGAGGAGGATATTTCTGAGTGTTGGATTGATTTGTGAATCACAGTGTAATGTGACACTGCATTTGTGGAGCTTCTCGATTATTTTCTCAATGAAAAACACGAAGTATGGTGAAGAGCACAGGAGTGACGGCTGAGTCATTTTACACGAGACAAACAAACAGTGACAAGTTTCTCATACGTCACTACACGAGCTCTCGTCTGTGAGATGGCCTCCTCGTGTGCGATTACAATACGAGGCTACAATTTAGCCTACACAGTCACTGCTGCATTTATCCATTCGGCGGGGTGACGATGATACCCCATCAGCCTTTTATGGCTGAGGAGTAAAAAATGGTGACAGAAGGAGAAGCTGGAAATGCGCAGGAGGAAACGACAGCGCTGAATGGGCCGATCACAGTTGTTGCAGGCTGCGCTGACATGGCGTGGTTACCTTTCTGAGGAGCTGCAGCGTAAAATCAATGAGCAATAAAAACTACATTTTTCATGACAAACTTTCTCATTTAAATGAACCCAACTCAAAAATAAACCTGTCTTTATTATTGATGTGACTATTTCTCATGACTATGATGGTGCCCCATCAGAGAAATCACTGTCTTTACCCTGAATGTAACATGGCTGAGCATGTGACAGTACACAGCGTACATCAGCCTTAATAATAGATCCGTCCTGATAATGGCTCCATCCAGCTCAGTCTGATCTGTGTCTCTCTGCGGGGATCTGGAATGGCTTGATGTTACTGCAGCCACTGCCTGATACTGCACAACTCATCTATATTTCAGTAGGGCAGTATGTGTGTGTGTGTGTGTGTGTGTGTGTAAGGAGAGGGAGAGAGATGGAGTGGACAATCACTGCTTTAATTTAGTAGTCTAATTCTGGTTGCAGGCTGGCCAAATAAATGAATTTAAAGAGCAGTGTTCTACAGTCAGAGCTGTGAATCTGTGCCGGAGCACTTCCTTTGTTGAGTTTCACTTATTCAACAAGCTTGTAAGGATTCTTTTTACAATTTAACACACAAAGTGACAAAAGCATCCGAAAGCTACAACACCAAGGAGCCTTACTGTGGATGCACTCTGGACCTTAACATCCATAAAAGACAGTGACTGTCTCCTACCTCACCCCCTCAAAGTCAAAACCACGCAGAATTTTTCTTCCACGCCGTCAACACGTTGAGGTTCGCACCAAATCACAGGCATGTGTGGAAATACGACCTTTTTAAGTAAACACGTTTTTTTTAGGCAAAGAGTCACATGAAATTTTCAATGTAATTTGATTTAATTTAAAAACACCAAAATCCAGCTTTTGTCCCCAAATGTGACCAACCAAGTCACTGGAGAGAACAAGTTACAGTAAGTGAAAGGTCTCGCTTTTATCTACATTATGATTCTGGCTCATCTTCTAGCTTTGTTTCCTTGTGTGTCATCGGAAACCTCCGGTGCTCGTTTGACAATCTTCTCTAACATTTCTCGTTCCGTTTACAAAGACAGCAGGTTAAAGGCAGTCCCACACTCGATTTTCACTTTCAGACCTGGGGGTAACCTGCCATTATATATAATTTATGTTTTTTTACATTTATTGTATTAAGTGTGAGATACAGGGAAATATTTTCAGGCTGAAAGCACTGAAAAATGTTGGTTAGCCACACTGAATTTAAGACTGACTCAGACTGACAGCTGTCCACTTCTTAACTACCAGCCTCCATCAGGGCCGGCAGGAAGACAAGTAAGGCCTTCACTGACTGCACAGTTAAGATTTAGACCTACTGGGCATTTCAATGTCAGCAACAAGCTTTAAGGTCAACTAATGCCTCCAAAGAGCTAGCCAGGAAGTTATTACACTGAGGAGTGGAAAAGAGAGAAGCTCAGGCTGACCTTTAAAAAACCACACTTAAATCAGCCAACGCCACAGGCGCTATTCTACGCTGGGCTCATTCTGCTTCTGTGTGTCTGTGTGCTCGTTTAGAAGGTTAGTGCAAATCTGCTGCCTCCTTAAAGACGCCGACGCTGGAGTAAATCAGCACGCGTCCACAACGCTGCAAGCTGATCTTTGCTTTTCTGATTTTTTTTTGCGACTGGTGATGTATTTGTCGAGATGATGCATCACTTTCCTTACCTTATACGGGAGGAAGAGGGAGTTGACTGCTGCTAGAAGACTTGTGGTATCTGGAGCATCCCTCTGGCCACAGATCACAATCTAAAAAAAATAAATAAAAAAAAAAGAGGGAGGGTGAGAGAAAAGAAAATGTGGACGAAAGGAGAAGGAAGAAAGAGGAAAGATCAAAGAAACATGAGGAAAGGTGATACATGGGAGGAGGAGATGGAGAGGAAGTGATATAGGTCATTACTGTATTTGTAGCAGTAACAAGGGAGGCAGGTGTTTTCTCTAGGATTGCCTTTCCCCGCTTTACTACTCAGCTTGTTACCCTCACCCTGTCACCCTGACCTACCCTCCATAAGTCATGGATGACAGACAAACCCCTAACTGATCCGGTTTTAGGCTCCTGTTATTTCCTTTCCCTCTGCTTACACAGCACACGCTTTCAAACTTAACTTAACTTTTCATTGAGCGTCACAGAAGCTTTGGGCTAACTCCTGCTGTGCCTGCTAGTTTTGGTGGTTTCAGGCTAAACTGAGGGTGTTAATATTTCAAACCAGTTACATAACTGAACAGCTGAATCCTTTAAATGCACGAGTCCTGTTTAAAAACAGGGGAAAATGATTAAGAGTCTGTGTGTCCAGGGATTAGATGTGCATGGAGCTTAGAGAGCTGCTGTCCTCAGATGACCTACTGTCCATAAAAATATGTATCAACAAATTAGCTGCCTGCTTAAGGAGGGACTGTTGTAAACAAACGTTTATCTAAGCAGGGTTTATATGATGGGGCGCTGAGCTTCCAAGTTAAGCTGTTAATGATGAAAAAGTAGCAGCGGGAGGAGAAACAGCACAGGACATAAATATTGTGAATGGTGAGGATATTAAAGGCTAACTTGGCTCGAACTCCACTTTCATCAGTCAGTAAATTACACACACAGCCACTTTTGTTCACAGTCTGAGAATGTGTTTCTTCTGACTCGTGATTGTTACAGGGATCGAGGTATACTAGTGAAGCTAAAAAATACAATATTGTTCAAAAAATTATGTTTTTTTTAATTACTGCATTATATATATAAACTGAAAGATTTCAAGCATTTATTTGTGTTACAACACTTAAGCTTAAGGATGTGAGTGACTAATTGACGAGACAACTAAATGTCATTGCTATGACTAGTCGGTACCAGACATTCTACTCATTTAATGTAATTGTTAACATTTTAATCGATGCCAGTCATTTGTTGTGTCCTAAATGTTATGCGGCCATCAGCCACCAGATGGAGCTGCAGCCCCTAAATCACTGGAAAACTGCCATAAATCTGTTAATCTAGGCCTGATCATTTATTTAGGCCTGTCAATGCTAGTCAAGCTGCATTGACGGACCCATTGAGAGCTGCCGTCACAGCTCCAGTGTGCGGGCGTTTTAAATGTTCACACACTGCAGTAATGCTGTCGTGGAAGGAAAGCTCCGCTTTGTACAGTCTGCATTTAACTTTCACCTTTTTTTAAATCTCTGTTTCCGTTTTCTTCCGTCCTCCTGTTTTGCATTTTGCACTACATCCTTCTTTGTTAGTTTCCAGTGCAGTCTCTGCAGACGATATAGGCCACACTGCCCCCATAGCTTCCTGTAGTGTATTGCAGTTATAAAGACACATTTACGTGGTACTACTGTATGACGCATCGACAATAAAATTCCGCATTAACCAATTTTTATAGGCGATGTCATCGATTATCCCGAGGAATCGTTGCAGCCCTACACCACACGCACACTCCCGTGCAACCCTCATTTAGTCGACTAAGAAATGAGTGGCCAGGAGCCAAGATCAATCAAAAACTGATTTCCAATACAAAAACATCCAACTTCTGAACACAATGTTACTTAGTACTTAGAAAGCAGACGCAAATGTGATCTAAAAATAAAATGGACTGAACTAAAAAGCTCTGCGTTTTCTTTTACCATTAAATGAAAAATCATTTTAATTTCAGGTAACAAAAAATCGTAACTTTTGTTGTTTTTTGTTCAGTAAAAGACGGTCAACAGCGATTACCTAAATGTGGGTCACAAACGCTGTTGGGTCATAAAGGTGATCTGGGTTGGCCGCGCAGCGTCATTTACAATAAATACCTAAAAAATATATTTGATTCTTACAAATTAATACAATTTTAAGCACACATAAATGCATCGTTTTAAAAGTCACACCTTTTTGACTTTTATTAACTGACATTTTTTATTGTAACCAACGATTTATACAGGAAAATCATGATGATTAACAAGGTTGCCCAAACTTTCGCATCCCACTGTACAAGAGAATCAGTGAAATCTGTTTCACCAGCTTCTTGTTGAGCTTTTATTTCTGCTATGCCGCATCAGTTTCTTCAGTTTTTGTTTACCACTAAATGCAAACTGTGTTTGCACAATACGTCATTCAAGCAGAAACCCTTGCTTTCAGTGGGTGGACGTGAAAATGAGTTTGGGCTGGCAGCCTGCTAAACACCTGCTCTTTAAGCCAACCTGGCTTTTAGGACAACTGCCTTTGGCTAACACCAATCAAAAGTGGCACTTTAAATGTGTATTATTAAATGAAGACTACTTTGACTACCCTACCAATACAATGGCAAAGTACTATCTGGTCATCATAGTAACTAAAACCCACCAGTAGCCTTAATTCATACATGCAAAACTCAAATAACTTCAATGAGCTGTGAACTCAAAGGACAAAGTAAATCCTTCTGGTTCCCTTCTTGTTCCCTTTCATGATCACGTGTGTTAGTTTCAAACTCACCTGTTTAAGCGTGTAGTGCTGGGCCATAAGAGCTCGCACCATTTCAGGCAGGGCTATGGGAACAGTGGTCAGACGGTCAGAGAATGCCGTCAGTAGCTGCTGGGACTTCTGGAGCCAGCCCTGTCTTCCGGTGTAGTTGGACAGACGGAGGAGGTTGAACGCTGAGACGGAGTTAGCACTGGGCTCAGCTCCATCCTGATCTGAGACGCAAAGAGAAACAAAAGAAGATCAACAGTTAGAGTTTAAGACCTGGAATACACTTTGTGTCAAGAAAACAGAATAAGTGTTATTTAAATGAAACATAGAGTATAAAGCTATAGTCACATTAAAACCGTGGTTAGAGACTTCAGCATGAGTGTATTTATTGCACAATTGTGCAAAGAATTTGCAATTTCACTGGCTATGAACTGGCTGCTCTGAAGTTGGGACCAGGTCTGCAACAACTCAGCTGCCATCATCAAAGCGACTTTGGTGCATTGAGCTGGCAATAAAACGTCAAAGATGAAGTCAGTCTGCTATCAGTGTGCGATTGAGTTGGGTCAAGTTGGTAACTAATCCAATTTGTTTGTGATAACATGGTGACTAACTGTGATAAACCATAAACATTGTAAATCTGTTGCTGTCTGATACAAATCTGCTTTAAACACAGAGATTCACGATAACCAATTGCCAGCCAGAACCAGAAAATTCATATAAATTATAAGAGTGATCGCAGTAAATCCAAGTCAAACTGCAGTTGTTTGGAGACACTTTGTTGTTGCAGTTGCAATAGTCACTGCAACAACTTGCAATCGGTCACCAACAGCAAAAAACTTCAATGCAATTGAAGGCAACCAGTGATTATTCCTAGTTACAGGGATGTCGCCATCCTATTTTTACTCTAGTGTGACTGAGCGATAAGATTAGGACTTGATGCGAAACAGACTCACTCACTCACAACACACCTCATTTATTGTTACCTGCAACAAGGTCCTGGGAAGCTGCTATGCTATGCACAAAAAATAATAGTCAATTTAAATAGAATTTTTTGTCTTTTAGCTGTTCTTCACAAGTAGAGGACAGGTATCGTCCCCTGGTGATCATTTTATTTTTATTTTTTTATTAAAAAAAACAATATACTAAAAAAATGAATGCAGGTTTAAAGCATTTTCATGCTGAATTTTTCAGTCTCAGAAAGTATGTTCAATGTTTTATAAACTCTACGGCATAGACAAGAGTTTTTTTATTTTAATTTTCTAACTAATGTGATGCTTCTCGTCTAAATATGAACAAAAGTTTAAAGTTTCAAAGAATCCAGAATGATGCTATGCTTACAAGTCCAAATGTGGATGCAATGTCTTCCCGTGCGATGTGATGGACACAACAGATAACCCAATGACTGGCTCTGTTCAGTGACTGGTCCTTATCATTCATATCAGTGTCTAATGAGAACCTGGAAGGTGATCTTCCCATAACCCCTGCCCTCACTACATGATTGCTTCTCAGGCCTGAGGTGTGTGTTTCTGAATGTGTGTGTATGTTTTTTCTTTTTATTGTCCAACACAATTTACTCTTTAAGTCAAACTGCACATTTTAAGCAAAACCTGAAAATGTAGAGTTGCAGAGTTCTGACTTTTAAGTATTTACAACAAAATGGCCTTACACAGCCACACAGCTGTACTGTACACTGCATATTCAATATGTTTTATAATGAGCACGAATTACCATCATCCATGCGTGACTGAAATGCAGAAATACTTTGATTTGCATGTTTCTGGACTCTGTGAGCCTCATGGCAAGGAAGTTCCAGCACACACACACACACACTCTGTAAACACACACAGAGGTTAAACCTGAGAGTCTGTTTGCTTTCACCATTTCACATCTCATCTCTTAAGGATCCCCATGGAACGAGGGCAGATGAATGCGTGACAGTACTGCTTCCAAACAGACACACACACCCACACACACAGAAAACTTGCTGTCAGCACAGCTCAGAAACACACTCTCGTGCACTAAAACACTACTTAGACTTTTATCAGTTTTTTTAAAGTCTATAAAAACAGCTGAAGCGCCCTCAAGTTGATGTATCCTATATTTTCCTGTCTTTTTAAATGGAAATACATCTAAAAATGCACTTGTGACCTCGAGAGACAAAATCTATTTTCACAAAAACAGCTGACTTTCAGCTACAAAAAAAAAGTCACATATTTTGCATAACTGTAACCTTAGTCTTCAAAAACAAATACACACAGGGGAGGCTGGCAGGGCGAGGAGATGTAGAGTGGCAGCATAGTGGGGTAATCCGTCTTGCGGTGACAGGCCACGCTGCTGGGACCGGCGTCCACACTGCAGCGGGTGTAGCGTCACTAATGGGCTTCAACCCCACACAGCGGGCGCCACCATAATGGCATCGTCAATCCACTCAGATGAGAGAGCTCTCACGCGTCAACTTCGATAAACACACACAGATGCAGGTGTGATGGCGCCCAGGGACAAGTGCTTCAAAAAACACACAAGCTCAGGCTGCCATCCCCTCTGATCTGTCCCACATTTCATAATAAAAGTAACTTTCACTAAAAGATCTGCATTTCCAACTAAAAAATCAGGAATCCAGTCATGGAGGAAAAGACACAATGTGAGGTCCATTTGGATGGGAGTAAGACCAGCCTACTGACTGCATTAGTAAAGAGAAAGAAATTAACTGAGTCGAGATGACAAAAGATTTATGAATAAAAATACAGGTGGGAGTAGGAAGCTGTTGAAATAGATGGTCCCTGTCAGACAGAGCAGCTTGGGAGCAAAAACAAATAGAAAAGGCAACAACATCCAAATTGGAATCTACAGCCTGGCAGATCAAAGGTACGCGTCAGCGTGTCGACAAAGTGTCAGTTTCTCTGACATGCCAGCAGCCATCAGTTAGAGAAGTGGACTGGCAACTGAAGAAAGGCTGGAGTGCACATCCAGGCCAGGCCCACTTATTTTTATATCCCCAGTCCTTTGGTACAAAAAGAAAATCCTCCTTTATCTACAGATTTGCAACATTAAAGTAGTTCTCGGGGACAAATGTTTTTGTTTTTACAAGTAAAAAGTATAGACCATTATATTTTCATACACTGTACAGAATCTGTATATGCAGAGGACGAGTTTCTTGGACGTTTGTTTATACCTAATGGCGGAGCAAGCCTCTTTACAGAAACTCTAAATCTTTTAGCTTTCTTGGCTGCTGCTCAGCGACCTGAAGCTTGAGCTCCTTCCACAGATTTTCTACAGGATTGAGGTCTGGAGAATGGCTAGCATACTCCGTGACTTTAATGTGTTTCTTCTTTTAGCCACTTCTTTGTTGCCTTAGTGGTATGTTTTGGGTCACTGTCATGTGGGAACACCCATCTACAACCAGTTTCTTAATTCGCCAATGCGATTAAGTCCTGTACTGTGTAGCCCTGTAGCAGAAAAACAGAGCCGAAGCATAACGCTTACACCGCTGTTCTTGACTGTGTGAATGGTGTTCTTTGGGTCACACTCAACGTATCGCTTCTTCCAAACGGGAATGTAAAGATGAGCCTGTACGTGTGCCTTGTTGAGCAGGGGGACCTTGCAGGTGTTGCAAGATTTCAGTCCACTGCAGCGTAGTGTGTTACAAATGGTAAACTTGGTGACTGTTCCAACTGCCTAACTAACAACACAGGAGGAGCTCTTTAACCTTTCTCATGAGCATCCTGACCCTATGAATCAAGATCTTGCATGAAGCTCCAGACTTCATGAGTGTGACTGATTGTGATTTTATATTTCTTCCATTTCAGTTGTCATCTTCTCACCAAACCTCCTGTTGATGGTCTTGTAGCCCATTCCAGCCATGTGCCTTTGTACAATCTTGGCCTTGACGTTCTTTGACAGCTCTTTGGTCAATTTTTAGTGGACATTTTTGTACCTTGATCAATCTATTTCTAACCTTTTTAATCATTTAATGTTATTCTCTAGCTTAGAGCAGATATTATCAGTGCATGTGTGATAAATAACAAATCCTTCCATAACAAACACATAAACACTGGCAGTACACAGCTTGCCCACTAGGGGACTTGCCCAAATGTCCCACATCTCATCACATCAGTCACTTATATTATATTACAGGGCTGTGCGATATGACCACAATCTCATGTCCGGTCCCAATAACGATATATATCACAAAAATTTTACATTTTCCGTAAATTCTGTGAATCTCGTGCAACTCGACTTGTGTGAAGTGTTTTCAGCTGGGCGTCGTGTACCTGGAGTTAAGTGTTTTGACTGATGCTTGAAACTATATATCTTTAGACATAAATTGTAACGGCCGCCATTTTCTTTATGAGTCTTTATTACACGGCGTGCTGGGGGGAAAAGCCTGCTCTAACGTTTGAGTCTAAGGTTTATTTTTGAGCACCTGACGGCTCTTTTTTGCTTGTCATCCATAAACTCTCTCCATACTCTTTCACGTGATTCTTGCGTAGGTGGTTGAAGAGGTTTGTTGTGTTTGAGTCTGTGGTGGGGACCGGTTTGTGGCATAATTTGCATAGTACAGTTTTCTGGTCCATGTCAGACTTCATAACCAAACCATGTCCATGCTACAGAGGTAGCCCCTTGTTTAGGAATAAGGTCCTGGATTTGACTTGACTGGTCCTTCTGTTTGGAGCTACCTGGTTCTGCCTCATCTTCACTGGCCATGCTGGTATTCTCTGTGCCTGCATCCACGTGGTGACTGTAAGCACCATTTATAGTTACTTCATGTTTTTATTTGAGGTAATTGGTTTGATGCACATTCTGAAATGTGATGTTTGAGAATAGTGTATATTGTCATCATTTCAGTTTATTTTGAAAAGTCTTAACAGGATCTTGAGCTTTATTGTGAAAGGTTTATGTGGAAAATAAACAAGTGTACGGCGGAGCCACACGATGGCTTTACCGTCGTTGTTGCGAACGAAAGTACGCATAAAAACAGTCGCTTGTCCGTCCGTAGTATGGATATTTTAAATATAAGAGAGAGAGAGAACTACAGTGACCATCAAAACGATGAAAACATTTTGCTGTAAACCGCGTATTTTGTGACACCATGAAACAAACGATAGCATATAATATGAAATGATAGATGTTTTCATAGCGTCATCCGATATATATCGTCATATTGAACAGCCCTATTATATTAGATATTGCTGAAATATTGTCCTCAAAGGTGTCCTGCACCATTCTGATGCTAGTCTACTACTGTTTTGTCATTCACCAGGTTCAAAATCTTTGTATAGTTGAGACACAGGAAGCAGAACCAGGTCAAAGACAAACGACATTAGTCACTGGGGAATCAGTAGGATTGTTTCTGGGTTGAGTTTCATTTCCTCAAGCAGAAAATAGATTTTTATTTATCGAATAGCCTGAAATAAAACAATACTCTAGTACTGTTTGTAAGGCAAACTCTTTCTCAACTATTTGCCAATTGTGCTTATATTTGTAATCAACATCAAAAGGCCCATACTGAGCAAGGAAAAGAAACAAACCCCACAAGGCTAAAAGGTAAGTATGAGGGCAGCATGGAAAGAACATGTAATGAATTGGAAAAGAATGAAGATGTAAGGAAGATGAGAGCAGGCAGAAGCAGGTGGTGGGCTTGAGATTCCCACTGCAGATTGTCATCCTGTTCCAGCCTGTCAGGAGCAGATGGACTGAGAGACAGAAAGAAGACGTATTTGACAGGCCTGGTGATCAAAGTAGCCGAAGAATCAGAGCATCAGTCTTTGAGTGCTTTCAAGTTACAGAGGTTCGGCTTGAATGAGTGAGGGTTTTACAGTGCTGAAGGTAGATAGGAGGAGGTCAATATTCCTCTGCTCCCCTCTTTTATCCTCCAGCTATTCATCAGTCTATCCACTCATCTGTGCCTCCTTGCCTTTTCACTAACATTTAAAGTGTAGCAATAGAGGGAGACTGACAGAGAAATTACAGAAGAGGCTTCCCATCATGTTAAGCTCCAAATCGATCAATAAGGTGAAAGATATACGCAGGCGAGAAAGAGATGGACGATTCATGAAAAGCAATTAATGATTAGACTCATCCAGTAACTCAGCATCCATTCATGCCTCCTCTGTTTGTGTAACTCAGTGTGGTCAACTTCTGCCAATTTCCAATTCTGCAGACACGTCCCAAACTTAGTATTTATTCATCTCTCTGAGCTACATGCTCACACCTTGCCTGAGCCACAGCGATATTCTGCAGTAGTACTATTAATCTTTCACTTGTTTGTCAATTCAACCTGCATCTTTAAACAGACTTGCTACATGCCCCACAGTAGCAGCATCGACTGGCGTAATGTTCTGATGTCACATTCGAGTCCGTGTGTCTCCAAAGATTGAACCCCTTCTCAGTTTGTTAATCGCTTGACTTATTTTCTACTGCTTGACTAGAAAAACTGGAAGCTAAAAAAAACATTACATGACTACTTAACAAAATGAAGTTTTATCTACAGATATTTGTGAGCCCAGGAGAAAGGATGTTAAAGACTTTTCCTGATCACCTCTGTGCTCATCTAACAACACAACCAATCTGTCAGATGTGACTACAGTTAGATTACTTGTCCAAAAACTGCATTCAAGCACTCGTGGTCCTTTCAATTACTAATCTGGGCAAATCTTCAGGTCTAATATCAAAACTGTCGTTCCTTGAAAACCCACTTGAAGCTATTTCAAGGCCACAGACTTCCATTCAACACACTTTTGACTTCATGGCTAATTTGCTTCTTTGTATAAACTGTATACTCATTCTGCTTGAAAGGCTGAAATACTGGGTCGGTGTATCTGGATCTGCCTTGGAGTGGTTCTCCTCATATTTGTATGAATGATGCTTTTCTGTGGCGGTTTCTAAGTACAGGTCATCTTCCACTTCCCTTACCTATGGTGTGCCACAAGGTTCTGTAGTGGGGGCTTTATTGTTTTTAATATATCTACTTCCTCTCCAGCATATTTTGAGCCCCTCTGAGGACATTTGCTATCACTGCTATGCAGATGACTTCCAGTTATGCATTTCTTTTAAGCCCCAAGATGTTTCTAAGCTACAGATTCTGAATGAGTGCTTTAAATCCATTAAAAGGTTAGATGGCTGACAACTCCCTCCAACTTAATGAAGGAAAAACTGAAGTCCTTGCATGTGCTCCTGACAGATTTGTACCTAAGATAATGAATGCTCTTGGTCCCCTTTCGACATTTGTGAAACCGTCTATCAGTAAACAGGAGATCGTTATACATGCATTCATTTCATCACGTTTGGACTATTGTAATTCACTGTTTACAAGCAAAAACTCCCTGGAACGTCTGCAGGTTGTTCAAAACGCTGCAGCAAGGCTTCTGACCATATCCTTGAAGTACTCACGTGTGACACCGTTGCTAATACAGCTGCATTGGCTCCCCATTGAATTCAGAGTCAATTTTAAGATTCTGGTTCTGACTTTTAGAGCTCTTCATGGACAAGCACCAGCTTACATTAATGAACGTCTACAGCCCTATGTCCATAGCAGGTCCCTGAGGTCATGTGATCAGGGCCTACTTTCTTATACAGCATACAAAGCTGAGAACTAAGGGAGACAGAGTTTTTGCCACTGTGGCCTCCAGACTGTGGAACTCTCCCTCTGAGTTTAAGATCTGTGGACTCAGTAGTCTCTTTTAAAAAACAATTAAAACTCATATTTTTAGAACTGCATTTGGTTAACTTTTTGTCTGTTTTTGTTTTATACCTTGTTATCTCTGTGTGAAGCACTTTGTGATCTTTTCTCTACTAATATTGCAAACACGGTCGTGCCGTCCCTGAAACTTCAAAGAAAGAAAAGGTTCCTTTACACTGTTGTTTATATGTGATTTCACTTCACCCTCAGAGATTAGGCAAATTAGTTCACCGATGCAGAAACCGCTATTTTGACAAGACTTTCTAAAAACATGGCAAACCAGACGTTCCAGCTGTGTAAGCCTCTCTTGTCTTGCTCACACAGAGCAATCAAAAGCTGTGCTTGGGCCAGATTTAAATGTTATCTTTACAAAAAGTAAGTTATCCTAACAAAAAGCAATCACCACTCATACATCCCTAAACTTCCAGAATGTGCCAACCCACTGAGCAGGGACTTTGCTGGGGGCAAGATAAGTAGTTCTTAGTTCTCTTAAGTAGTTCCCTTCAAATGTTCCTATGGTTAAAAAAAGCAGCTAATGCATCCATCCCTCACCCTCTTTCAGCTGCAGCAGTACTGTGCTGTCAGTGGGATCACTGCAGAAGTAGCCGCCGCCCTGATCATCCCAGAACAACACGTCCTGCCTCAGCTGCAGCTCCTCAGCCCACTGCAGCCACTCTGTTTGTAGCGTGGCCTCGTACAGGTCCAGCAAACCACATATGATGAAGGCATAGTCATCCAAGAAGCCAGAGATAGACGGAGACCTGCAGAGCGCAGAGGGAGAAAGTGAAAATCAGAGGAGTAGAAAGGCGTGTGCGAATGAGGACATTTTTCATTAAGAATTTATTGATCGATGTGTTGACATGAGTTACTTTTAGTGAACTAGTTTCGCTTTGTTTTTTTCTCCATTCCATGTTTTACTTTTTTATACTGCCAGAGGAAGACAAACAGCAGGATGGTAAAGAAATGTGGAGGGACTGCCTTACAAAGGCATTACAAAGAGCCTGGAGGAGATCCACAACTACATTATAATACACATAGTTAGCTGAGTATAAACACTTCCTGAAGCATTTTTCTCAATGTGTAATTATTCATCTGTGTTTCTATAGTCAAGGCAAAGTCATTCGCATAGGCACACACAACTGCATACATAAGATGTCTGATGTTTCAAGTACCTCTTTTTCCTTCTCCCACTTCCTTCATTCAAACG